>JAQQSW010019868.1:0-10961 GCA_028646575.1 Pseudocheirus occidentalis
TTCCTTTGCTCATCAAAAGCACTTCCAACTATGAATTTTAGTCAAGGATGAAAGTCCAGTTTTTTAGCCTCTGGAGGCAGGCCCCTCCATTCTGGGATGTCACTAGGTTTTTCTGACACCAAACCTAAATGTAGCACCTTGCACCACCCACTCCCATCCTTGGTTTGTCCCTTTGGGGCCAAGCGAGTAAATCCAACAGTTCCCTCTTCCAAAGGACATCCCATTATGTGCTTACAGCCAACTATCATGTTCCTCAGCTGAGATAGCAGGTGACTCTGGGGATACAGGGTTGAACTAGGAACCAGGAAGACCTGAGTTCAGATTTCGCCATAAACTGTGAGCAAATCATATCGTGTACCTTTGTCTCAGTAGCCTCACCTGAAAGTAAAGATAATAATCAACTGCCACAGGATTATTTGGAAGCTCAACCAGGATCCATCTTTGCAAAGCCCTCTGTAAACTCTCAATGACACGTACAAGGTAGCTGTTATTGCGTTCCCTCTAAGTCAAAGGTTCCCAACCTTTTCTGCATCGTGAGCACCTTTGGGAGTCTGGCAAAGCCCACGGACTCCTTCTTACGAGTATTTTTAAATGTATGAGATTAAATATAGAGCGTTACAAAGGCAACCGATACTATGAAAGCAGAGATGTAGTTTCCTGCCCCCCGCAAGTTCAAAGCTTCCTTGATGTCTCTCCACAGAGACCCCCTGCTCCAACCTTCCCTTCTTCAGCTTAAGCAGCCCGAGTCCTTTGGACCAATCTCCATCAAGAGCGAGCTCCATTTTGCCATCTTGCTGGCTTTCCTCTGAATACATGGCAGCTTAGCTGGTCCTGCAGGTGTGGTGTAACCAGGGAAGAAGATATCAGAGCCTGCTGCATCCTGGGTAAACCCTGGCTTTATGTCTTCTCAGTACTGCTTATGGATGACAATCACCTTCTTGCCTGACTCATCGCACTCTGCTTCCTCCCAGAGGGGCCAGTCTCCGTAATACCATGGCAGTCAGCATGGGCAGATGAAATTGTGGGCAGTGGGCAGAAGGAAGGACAATACTGGGAGAAAATAAAGTGCCCAGAGGGACTTTCAGCAAGTTCTCTTCCTCTAGGATCTTGTTCTTGGTAGCTTCTTCACAATGGAAGGATTTTTACTTGGTTTATTCATCTGTGAGCATGGGAGCCCCCTTGGAAGGCAAGTTCCTCATGTCTTAGCTGCCTTACACAGTGCCTGCAATGGGAGGTACTGGCTTGTGGGCCCAGAGACTTCTCCCTTGGTGGAGGCATTCCTAGCCAGGTCTATAATTTATCACCTCTGACTCATCTTTGATAAACAAAATTGCAGGAACAAATCACAACATCCCCCTCTTACCCCCTCCCCAAATGAGCCACAGGGTCTTGTATATGGAATGGCTAGGACTTTCTGGACAGAGCGTACGTATTAGCCAGACTTTATTTGCTGAATCACAAACCACAAAATAGGACTGGACATGCTTTATGATGAGAAAGTACAGGCTCCTCTTGACCCACGACTTGGCTCTGGATTTGAACCAAGCCAAATTAGCCGCCCCCACCCCCTTGGAGGTCCTAAAAAGCTAGTGGAAAAGGGTGAAGGTTCTTATAGCGGGAAGGAACTGGGGAAAGCTTAGCAGAGTAGCCTTCCATTGGAGGGAGGGAGCCTTTCTTCACCATCATAGTCAGCATCAGCAAGCATTTATTAAATACCTGCTGTGTATTAAGCCCAGGACTGGGGCCTGGGAATAGAAAGTATGGCAAAAATGTGGTGCCTGTCTTCAAAGGTGGTCATAACCTAATGAGAGAGACAAGATGCAAATGAGGCACACATGTAAGCTAAATGCAGCATCCATGGGAGGGAACCTCAATGGGGAGGCGTTGGGGGAGGGGGAGAGAAAGGCTCCCTGCAGAGCGTGAGTTTGGATTTTTATAAGGAAGAAAGCCAAGAAGTGGAAGAGAGGAGGAGGAGCATTCCAGGTATGGAGGGCAGCCGGGGAAAGGCATGGCATCTGAAGGAGGCCAGTGTCATCGCATGGCAGAGTGTGTAAGGGGTTGTTATTAAAAGATCGGGTCTCTTAAACATAGTGCAAAGAGACACACAGTTATAAGCTCTCAAGGTTCTCAGAGAGCATCCAGTACAAACCTCTGATTTTCTGGGAAGGCTATTGATGCCTGAAGAAGGCAGGGGGTCAGAAAGCATGAAGTGCTAGAAATGGTGTCAGGAAGGCCTGGGTTCAAATCCAATGTCAGGTACTTCCTTGTTATATAATTCTGGTTAATTTCTTCTGCAATAAAGCAAAGGTTAAATATGAGGCTTTTAGATAAACTTGGATAGATTGAACCCTGGAAGGGGCCCTCGAAGTCATCCTGCCTGGATGGAGTAGACGAACTCTAGGGTTGTTTCCCAATCTCCAAGTGACCCTCTGGCCCTCTTGGTAGAGAGACGGGGGCATTGGGCAGCTAGTGTTGTATCCCCTGTTGGGTTGTGGCTGCTTGCTCAGGGTCCAGAGAGCTTAAATTGAGAATGGAAGGAATCTTTGGAGACCATCCATCTAAACAAACATTTCACTTGACTAAGGTGGAAACCAGTGAGGTCAAGTGACTTGTCCAAGGTCACAAAGAGAATGGATGGCTGAGCCTAGATTTGAACCTGGGTCTTCTAATTCCAATGTCAATGCTCCTTACTCTTCAAAATGTTACTGAACTGGACTGCTTTTCTTCATTACAGCAATGTGTTTGATGTAGGTGTAGGTCTGGTGGGAAATGACGATGATGCTTTAAAAAAGAACCACTAAAATTGCTTTAAAAACAAGAGAAGAGGGACTCACATTTTCATGGTGTCTTAAGGACATTTTTGTAACAATGGTGAAAGTAGGATTACTTTTAGAGAGATGGGGAAGCCAAGAGTCCCACAGAGGAAAAGACTGGAGACAAGATACAAAGAAAAAGAATGACTATAATTCTCATCTTCATATTTCAGACACTGTGCTTGGAGCAGGCACTGCCCAGGAATATCCATCTCCGTAAAATAACAGCTCACGGGTTCTACTGTCCAAAGTTTCTCATCTGCCCTGACAACCTCCACCCTTATTTTCTGAAGAAAAACAATGAGAGTGTTGATATTTATGGGTATTACTAACAATGCAGTCATTTTAAAAATACGGTATTTTTTTCTTCCTGATTGAGAATCAAGAGTTCATTGTTGGGAATGATTAGTTAACAGGGAGTGGCAGCTAAGTGACCCTGTAGAGACGGTGCCCAGCCTCATCCTGCAAAGTTCAAATCTGGTCTCAGGCTTGTCCTAGCAGTTATGACCCTGGGCAAGTCACTTAACTTTTGTCTGCCCTTTTGTCCTCAATTGTAAAATTATCTGAAGAAGGAAATGACAAACCACACCAGGATCTTTGTCATGAAAACCCCAAACTGGATGGTGAAGAATTGACTGAAATATTTGAACAACAAGTTTTTGGGGAGGGAGGAACAAATTTGGTTTGGTGAAGACCTGGAGTGACTGGGAGGGTGGTGTGAAGGCTGGACCTTTTTCACCTTTTGGCTTTTGGGGAGTGAAGGTCTCTACGTTTGTCTCCCTCTACTGAAAAAGGTTGGAAGCTTCTGTTCCCCAGGCAACAAAGAGAATGGAGAGGTATGGGGGCACAGAAGGGCAGCATCTGGCTTCAGTCCTGACTCTCCTCCTTCCAGCTCCCCTCACGTGCATGCACACACAGACACACAGACACAGACACACAGACACAGACACACACACAGACACACACACACCCCTCGTAGGTCCGAGGATAAAAAAGCCTGGAGTTTGATGATCTGCCAGAGAGAGCTGTCCATGGGTGGGCATCTGAGATGACCCAAGATGCTTGGGGAAACCAGACTAAGCTAAGACAGTAAGGAGGGCTACCAGGTTGGAAGAGCAAAAGGAAGGAAATTATCAATGGCTCTGCTATGGAAGCTAAGGGGAAAAGAAGAGATTTGAGGGTCAGAAAAGGACCTTCCACCTTATGTGGGCAATAATGCATTCACCTCACTCACTCTAGAGATTCAAAGACACAAGGGAGAGCCTGCGCACCTTCAGGGAGGTTTGGTTCTACTGGGATGGGAAAGGGTCCATGAGCATAAACAAAGTAAAACAAAGTGATCATAAGTGGGAGGAGGGATTGCTTATGAGTGAGAGGGTACGGGGAGAGCTCATCTAGATGGAGCAAGCTGACCTTTGGAGGAAGCTCACGATTCCAAGAGGTTTCCATCCAGCTGCGACTGGCTTCTGACATGGTTCTATTCCCAAAGCAGCGGAACAACCCAGGATATGAGGCAGATGAGGTGTCTGCAGAGTTTGGAGAAAGAATGATTGTGTAACCTGAAGCAAATTTCATCCAGATAATGGATCTCTCAGCTCTTGGAGGGGATGAGATTTTCTTCCTGTCTCAGGGGCATCTGGGTCCCCTCAAAAAAACTAATCTGGAGATAACTGGGGGTCCTGGATGGCCGCTTTCCAGGAGACTCCAAGAGCCAGGGAGTGGGTGTGCTTAGGCACCTCCTGCCCCCCCTCACCAAGATAACCGCCTTCTTGTCTTATTTCCCAGCTCTTTCTCTGACTCCACATAGGACAATGATATCACAAAGCCAACAGAACCATGTAAGAACTGGCTGCATGAATTCTCTGTTGGAGCGTGGGCAACTCTGCTTTGTAGAATTGGCCAGCAGAGCCAGGAATCAGAATGCATCAAAGGAGAAGGCTTGCATGGAATAGGGTCCAAGGTTAGGGTCCAAGGTCAGAGACAGCACCGAAGAAGCAGATGTAGGGGCTTGGAGGAAGCTTGTCTTCAAATGAAGAGAGCTGGGGGCCACCTTCAAGCTTTGCCACTTATTAGCCATGTTGTAATGATATCCCCAGGCCCAGCAAGTGCCTAGGCAGTTGCTGGGGCTTGATAAATATGGAAGGATCATCTAATCTCACCTAACTCTATTTCTCTTGTTTGTACAATGGGAGTGGAAATTCTTGTACTTTCTTTACCTGGCCAGTCTTCTTATACCTTCTATCACTAATTGTCCCCCAGCCTTCACACACACACACACACACACACACACACACTCACACATATGCACACCACACACACTCATACTCCCACACACACTCCCACACATTAACATACTCCCACACTCCCACTCACACACAAATTCTCACACACACCCACACACACACACTCACACACACACACACACCGTCAAATACTCACATACTCTCACACACATTCACACACACACACTCACACATACGCACCCCACACACACATTAACATGCTCCCACACTCCCACTCACACACAAATTCTCACACACACCCACACACACCCACACACACACACCCTCAGATACTCACATACTCTCACACACATTCACACACACACACTCACACATACGCACACCACACACACTCCCACTCACACACAAATTCTCACACACACACCCCCACACACACACACCCTCCATGATGACGCTGACTTCAGCATTTTTCCTGGCACAACACTCTGCCTGTACTCTCTCTGTACACTTTTACTGCCTATCCTCTTCAGCTCTCCCTCCTTGCTTCTCTCTTGTCCCAGTCAAAGTCTTGCCTCCTCCAAGAAGCCTTTCCCAATCTCCTTTAATGTAAGTGACTTTCAGCCGGTGATGAGCTCCAATGTCTCCTCCCGTGTACAGATTATTTCAACACTGGTGCTTGCACATTCTCCTCCACTAGACTGGGGGCTCTTTGAGGGCAGCGCCTCAGGTTTTTTTGCCTTCCTCAGATGCCCACAGCCACCTAATTGCATTATGGAGGGTCCACTTTCTTCTGAGAGTTGATCTATAACCTTAGGACCAAGGCATCACAGGCTGCAGTACAAAAAGGGGTCTCAGAAGCGGTGAAGGTCAGTGCCTCATCTTACAAACAGGGAAGCTAAGGCTTAAGATCACATAGGCGGTGAGAATGTGAGGCCGTGTGCAAGGACTGATTCGAAAGATTTAGCTCTTCTCAGCAATGCAAGGACCCAAGACAACTCCAAAGGACACATGATGGCGAATGCCAGCCACATTCAGACAAAGATCTGCGGAGTCGGAATGCAGAGCAAAGCAGATGATTTTCTTCTTTGTTTTCCTTCTCATGGTTTTTCTCATTCATTCTCATTCTTCTATGCAACATGACTAATGTAAAGATGTGATTAATAGGGATGCATGTATAGAGCCCGTATCATATTTGCACGCCATCTTGGGGAGGGAGGGGGAGAAAATTTAAAACTTATGGAAATGAATGTTGAAAACTAAAACTAAAAAAATAATTAAAAATTATTTGAGGCAGAAGTTGAACTCAGGTCTTCTCAGTTCCGTGTCCGGGCCCTGCCTAGAAGTTGACTCAGATCTCATCTGGGAATGGGTCAGTGTCTGGCTGAACAGGCCATGATGGCCTTGGTTTGATTTTCCAGCACTTTCCATTTTGGAGTAGGTCAGAGAAGATAAGTGAAGAGTTTCATCTCCAAATGACCTTGGCACTCATACTCCCCGTCCTCAGCAGGGCTGTGGTTAATCCCAGAAGCCCATTGGCCTCTTATTCCTACAGTTGACAACTAGAGGTTGATGGAACCTCTCAGGGAGTAAGCCCAGGATCCAATAAATGATACCCTTGTGCCAGGAGCTGGTTCCCACATCCACTTGGGGTCAATCCATCCCGGCCACCACCAGATTATGGACAGGGTGCATCATGGGCATTGTCTAAAAATACAGACTGGCCTGGGAGTGGTGAGGGGGGCCCCTCTGAGCTGGGTCTGGCCAGGGCCTGGGAAAGGTCACGAAGACACAGACCTTGAAGCCGATTCCTCTTCTCTCCCTTCCAAGTCAAAGTTCTGCTAGAATGCCGAGATTGTTCAGCTCAGACGCATTGTCCTGCCTATTGGAAGGGAGTGTGGCATCTGGGGAGGGCACAGCCATTGACAAGGCTGGGACTTCGGACAAAGCCTCACTGTTTATTAAAAATATCTCAAAAAACCCTTCTGTGAGTCTTGCTGGTTTTCTTCCCAAAATATCATTGAGCAGATCCTGCAGCTTTGCCCAAAGAAAGGGCCTACAGACGCGAGCCCAGGCAGCTTCCATCCCCCTCACCCGCCCCTGCCCGTCCATGCCTATTACTGCCATTGACGGCACATTTAAAGCAGAGGGATGAGAGTCGCCCTTGCTGCCTGTATCTTGTGTCTGATGCTGGGGCGACACTTCCCTCTGATGAGCTGCCTTAGGTCCTCTGCCTAAATTCTGCTCATAAATCTTTTAAAAAGCCATTTGGGGCATTAATCCTGGATGGAGGAGACCACATCCACCTCTTCTGCACTCTCCTCTGCCCGGGATTAAGGCCCCAAATGAACTTGTTTTCTATCAAAGCAAAGTTATCTCAGAAAGTGTATGTATGAGTCTGAGTGAGCGTGAGTTTGAGTGTGCGTGTGTGTGTAAAAGAAACAATGAAGGTTGTCACAAACTGGAGAGGAGCTTGTGAGCCAGAGACATCTCTGTAATATATTCCCAACACTGAACCCATTCCCCGTTCTTACCCCCGCCCCCATTCTGGACACAGAAACGCGCTTGGAAAGTCATTTTATCGAGCAGGAGGCCACAAGAATGCTAGGTTCCTATAGAGCTGACCCAGATTGACTCGGGGCCTATTTCCAACTGAGTCACAGGCTTTGAATGAGGAGCCAGTCACCATCCTGATGGGTTGTTTTCAATAATCCAGTAGTAGCATGAACCAAAAGAGAATCGTGCTTGCTCCTGGGGCCTGCTCAGCATCTCCCTACTGACCCTTAGAACCGTGGCTCTTCTGGAGGAGTCTGGGGGGCTGCGGAAGGGGAAACCATCCGTAGGAGTGGCTTCCCTTCATCACTGGCTTGGGGGCCCTGAGGCAGGCTTCAGCTCTCCCTTTGAAAGCCTTCAAACAGATGTGGAAAGCCTGTTTACTATCAATTAGCAGCTTCTTCAAAGGGTAATTTTCCTCTCAATCCGCATTTAAGGGCCTGCTGTGTGCAGGACTGTGCCAGGCACTGGTCTTGCAATGATGGAAAAGACCCCGACCATGGCCTCGAGGACCCGGGCAGCAAACCCCTCCATAGAACCACAGTGGCAGGGCAGAGACTGGATGGAGGAGTGACCTGAATTCAGGTCTTCTGTCTGCATGACGTCTGAACTGTGGGCAAGTCCCTTAACCAGGCGACTCTGAAACAGGGAGCTCCAGCTGCTAGATGTGCGTGGAGGTAGCTTCTGCACCAGAAGGTCCCCACGTGGATAAATGCCAAGGTGGAGAATGAGCCATGAGACAGATGAGTGTCTGAGCATGTTACAGATAGGTCTGCAGCTCACAAGTCCCCCTCCAGTTTGTGGCAACCTTCATTGTTTCTTTCACACACACACGTACACTTTCTGAGAAAACTCTGCTTTAATAGAAAGGAAAGACTGAGACAAAGTGCTCTGGAAATATCTGAGGAAGTAAAGAATTTTGCCCCCTGGGGAGGAGGCCCCAAACCTAAGTCTGGACAGAGATGAGGAAGCTGATGGTGGAAATGATTTCTCTTGGAAGATTTGTATGCCCCCAGGCCAGGCAGCTGGGAGGGCACACAGGGCTGAGCACTGCTGGCCAGCCTCTGTTGCTCTCCCCTGCCAAGGTCAACCACAGAACTGTCCACAGTGGGAACCATGGCTCTGGGGGTCCCACACTGAGGCACAGACAGGGCTGTTGGATGGGAAAGCTTCCCGTCGGGCAGCCTTAGCCAGTTACTGGTTATTCCTGTTATCAGTCCTTTTAGGGTAAGCAGGGAGACTGCTCTTGTCACAAAGAACGGAAGCGAAGTCAGCAGACACAGCAGCAGATACACCAGGCTCTGCCCCCACAAGCCCCTCTGCCTCTTCAGGGACCAAGGCAAGCTCGGCCACCTTTGAAAGTCCCAGTTCTTTGAACTTTTGTCAAATTCTTGGGGTCAGATTCCACCCCCGGCACGCACACACTCGCTGTGTGATTGGGGGCAAGCCTCTGGCTTTAGGGTCTTCCTTTGTGAAGTGGAGAGGCAGTCCTCCGTGGCCCAAATGTTGACTTCCAACTTCCCATCTGGACCCTAAGGTGCCATGACTGCCCCTTTAGGCACCCAGGACCTGGAAGTGCCAGCCTACCCTAGGTGCCTCCTTCCTTGGCAGGCCTACCTGGGTACACTCATCCATACTGCAGTCATGCAGCCATGCCAGGCTCGGGCTCACCAGGCCTATTCTGCCACACTGAATGGCCCCGCAGCCTCGGAAGCTCCGGAGCCACCCCGGAGGCCAGGAATGAGGATGGCTCCCGCCCAGCCAGAGCCCAGAGGGCGCCAAGCCCTCCCGCCTCCAGCTCCAGGCCTTCATGAATGGTGTCATCTCTTCCAACAAGAAGATTCTGCTGAATCTAGATCTGACCTAAAGTGTCTTCTTTGTATTTACTCTTCTCATCTCTGCATCAGGAGCCAGACTATAGGCTTAGACGATAAATATTTACAGGGCTGGAATTCCTGCTGGCCCTGTGCCTTGCCCATTCAGGATTCTCTCTCCTTTGCCGCATTAGCTGCTCCCAGAGCTCCTTGGAAGCCAGCCCTGTGGGCTTGGGTGGTGGAGCAGGAGGGCCCCAAGTATCCGCCCCAAAGGGCCTGGCCTTTGGATTCTGAGAATCTGGCTTTGACAAATGTCAGTCATCTCTTAGATAGCACAGACAAAGCATTTATGGAGGTCATTGAAAGAACGCTGGCTTTCTTTGAGGGGAGGCCCCAAAATCTCCATCTGGTTTCTAGGTCTCTGCCACTCCAATGGTCCCATCCTTAGGAGCTCTCCCAAGTTACTCCATGTGCAAAGATGGTACTGGTATCACCAGCAGGAGTTCTGACCCTCCTGCGGTGGGGCAGGGAGCAGTATGAGGTCACCACAAGGATGAAAATCTTATAAATTAGGCATTTCTAAGTCAGGGAGTGCTGGACGTAAGTCTTCTGAGTAGCTAAAAAGTCACCATTCAAGGGGAATGATTGGTATTCAGTATGTTTGTGTTGTCTTTTGTGAAAAATGCATCAGAAGAGATACTCTCTGAGCAGAGAATGCATTCAATCCTGAATCCAGTCACACACAAGTATTAAACACTGATTGTTCCCAGCACAAGCCTCAGGCTGGTGTTTCACAGCGAGGCCATCCAGGTGTTAGTCCAACTCACCGGTCAATGTGCTTGAGGCAAATAAGCATCCTGGGAAAAGATGTTTTGTCTGGCGAGGACGGCCACAGTGATTCCAGGCAGAAAGAGGCTGGTGGTTCTCGGCCTTCTGCTCAGGCTCGCCTCCTCTTCCTCTCAGGTATGCCCAGGATGCTGTGGTCACTCCAGACTCCCCACATATCCTCATCATGTGTTCCCTATGTATGTGTCCCTTCCCAGAGGTATCATGCCATGTATGTTTCCTGAATGTCTTCTCTCCTGTTAGTCTTGGGTTAATCTCCGGGAGAGGCTACTCACATGTGTAAGAGGGTGCGAGCTCTGAAGGGTTTGCTTTGTCTCCAATCTGGCAATACGGTTTAATTGAGTCTTTTGTTCTGGGATGTTTCCTCCAGCTCATTGGTAGGATAAATTCACAGGTTTCTATTATCAGTGGAGTTAGCATTTGTCAGCAATATACCCGAAACTGGAGGAGCTTTGGGAGTCTAGGTGGGAAAGGGTTTCCTGGTCATCTCATAAAGGGATCAGTGGATCATGACAAGTTAATGTGTCACATTAAGTGTTTCCTGGTTGTAACTAAATTCAAGAGCATTTTGTCCTTTGGGTCAGATGAGATTATTTGATAAGCTAATATTTAGGAGCCACCAGAAGTGTGAATTTTAAGCAACATGGTGGCAAGGGAGAGAGAGAGAGAGACAGAGAGAGAGAGAGAGAGAGAGA
>JAQQSW010019869.1:0-10961 GCA_028646575.1 Pseudocheirus occidentalis
CCCTACTTTTTCAGTGGAGATCCTCAGCTGAGACAATGGAAGTGGATGGTGGTGATGGAAGGGGCTTGAGGAAAGAAGAAAAAGCTTAGAGCAGTCTCAGGATGGAAGGAGATGTCTACATTCAGAGAAAGATCCAGAAAGATCAGAGTTTAAATGGAGACTGAAGCAATGCTTGCTATCATTCTTTTCGATGTTCGGCTTTTGTTTCTCTTTTCTCATTGTTCACTCCATTGGATATAACTCCTATACAACCAGACAATTGTACAATGTGAAAAAAAAAAAAAAACAAACACTTACTAAAAAAAAAAAAAAAAAAAAAAAAAAAAGAAAAAGCTTAGAGTAGTCTTGGAGGGGAGTGCTATAGAGAACGAGTTTGGAAGTATTGAAGAGTCCTTTACAGCCATGAAGGACTAGTTATAATGAAATAACATAAATCTGTAGTGGACTCAGTCAAGAAGGATGAGAAAAAAGCTAACAGATTTGCCACTGAATAACGGGAACACAAATCAACAGAGAAGTAGGGAAGCAAGTGGAAGTGAGAAAGTAGATGCAAGGAGTATAGATATAGGAAGATAACCAAAAAAGGATGATAGGATCAAATAAAAGTTTTTTAAGTCTAGGGAAGATCCAAGCATGTTTGAAGATCAAGGGAGATGAAAAGATAAGGAGAGATTAAAAATTGGAGTGGAAAAGGGCTGCTCAAACACCAAAAGACAGAAGGGGATGGGTTTAAAGTATGGGTGTAAGGGCTGACATTAATCAAGGAGAAAGGCTACTTCTTCCTGTGAGAAGATAGGGAATGATGCAATGAAATGTTTAATTTGGGAGGAACTGAGCTTATGAGAGGAAGTAGGCATATAAGTGGGCTTGAGAAAGTCTGGAACAACAACTTAAGAGAAGTATGATAGAAGTGATCAGTTCAGTCCTGTCCTACTCTTCTTAATTCTGCAGACCATATCACACCAAGACTGTCCATGGGGTTTTCTTGGCAAAGACACTAGAGTGGTTTGGCATTTCCTTCACTAGTGGATTAAGGTAAATAGAGTTTAAGTGACTTGCCCAGGGTCACACAGTTAGAGTCTAAGGCTGGATTTAAACTCAGGTCTTCCTGACTCCAGGCCCAGAGCTTCATCCACTAAGTCACCTAGCTGCCTGCCCAAATAAGATAGAATAATAAATTTACAGAGATCCCAGTCAAGACCATTATGCAAACTTCTCCAGCAACATTCAGCAGGATATAAGAAGAAGCAGGGAAAGTAGCTGTTAGTAGGAATAATTTAATGTTGGAGTCTGAAACAGGATGAGGGGCATCAGGACAAGAAAGGAAGGTACATGTAAGGCTAAATTGATTAACTAGGATGTGTAAATTTTGAAATGAGAAAACTGAGGCTAGAGGAAAGGTGATAACTTGGACACTGCAGGTGACGTGGAGTGATCAGAAGCTGTGATGAGGATAGAGAGTGGTTTATGAGGGGCTGAGAACAGTGGATTATAGTCAGGAAGAGGAATTTGATTTATGGAGTTGGAATGTTTTTTTTTGGTGATAGTGAGATCTACAATATGATCATCTGTGTGTGGCCCAAGTGAAGTAAACTGCAGACTGTAAAAGTCAGGGTTACGTTGGGAAGTAAGGATATTTGAAGGAACCTTAGTATGTAGGTATGTATGTCCCTCCAAAGTAAAGACAGTGTTTATAGGGGATAGGAAGACTAACAGTCAGCTACTAAACTCTTTGAGAAAAGAGGAAAATTAAGCAGTAGCACCACTATGTGTTGATAAATTAATGACACAATTATTACATGTATGCTTTTTTTTTGTTTTTGTTTTTTGGAGGGCAGTTGGGGTTAAGTGACTTGCCCAAGGTCACACGGTTAGTTTTTGTGTTAAGTGTCTGAGGTCGAATTTGAACTCAGGTCCTCCTGACTCCAGGGCCGGTGCTCTATTCACTGCGCCACCTAGTCGCCCCTATCACATGTATTCTTAAAGTAATCTGAAATAAAAATCACTATAAGTTAGGGAATATTCAATTTACCAAGTATTAACCAAAGGATTCCTTTCAATAAATAGCAAGCCCCTTTATTGCATTTACAATATTTTGCTTTACTACGTGTTGGTTCACATACACTAAGAAACATGTCACCTAACAACTTTGGGACGCAGTTTCTCTCATTTGTAAAATGTGAGGGGGTTGGTCTAAAAGGTCATTAGGGTCCTTCTAAACTCTCAATCTTATGATCTTGTGATTCTAGAGAGACTCATTAAGAAAGGTAGGGTGGAATACTGAATAGAAATCTGCTTCCATTAGGAAGATGAAATTTAAAATAATGCCTCTGACACACAATGGTATGTAATCTTTGGCATGCCAGCTGCAGAGTAGGTGCTGACCCACACTGGTAGTGGAAATTTCTTCATAGGGAAATGTATATATCATTGAAATCAAAGGAGCACTGATTCAGAGCTAGAAGGGGTTTTTGAAGACCATTTTGTAGTTGAAGAAACGGAATTCCAGAGATATTAAGTGATATGTCCAGCGTCACAGAGCAAGTCTGAAACAGGATTTGAACACAGAATTCCTTGATTCCAAGTCCAAAGCCTTCTTAACTATACCTAATCCTAGGTCTGCTCAAAAAAGAAAAATCTATATATTAAATAAGGCAGACATGCTCTCCCTCAAGAGATATACAGAATTAAGGCAGTTTTGTTACATCGTCCAACAGAATACAGTTTTCTAACTGTAAGAGTTAAAAGACTCACAAAGGCAATACTTACTTTAATAAGATTAGCACCTCCCTTTTCACAACCAATATGGTATTTCTTTTCAGGAGTTTGAAAGGCCAATAACTCTTTTGTTACACCTAGGTGACCTTCCAAGATTGTCTCTTCCACCCCTGTTTCACCTGTTCTTTTAACTTCATCCTAAGACAGGAAAGATATTAGGATACTTTTAAATTTGCAGTAGTCAATGATGCTAAAAAAAAAAAAAAAGCTGCTAAGAAATATTTAAAAATATTAACTGTTTCCTGGGACTTTCAAAATGATTTAATAAAAATAACCTATTTATATCTTGCAATATAATAAAATATTCACTGTAACTTACCCTGATCCTTTTAAGCCAATCAATTTCATTATTTAAAAGAACTTCAGCATTGGGCACATTAATATTACTGTTGTAAGCATAATTTAGAAGATGCCTTAATAGAGTAAAATAATCTCCTGAATGTTTAGCTCTCTCTCTTGCTGTGCTCTGAAACATAAAAAGCACAATGTATTAGTCCACGTGCATACACACAGACACACACATTTTCCTTAGTGTCCAAAGCACTTAAAAAGATTAAGAGTCACTTAACTGAAACAGACCAGAGTTTAAACAAACACTGCCTTATTTAAGCTAAGTCAAAGTTTTGTCTACAGGGTCTCATAAACGTAATTAAATAAAGTTCTCACAAAAATTATAATAGCTCATGCATGAATTAAAAGTTGAACTGAACCTAAACCAAACGGTCAAAAAGTATGTACATTAATGGAAAAAAAACACCACTAATATTTTCATTCTAAACATGAGTAGTCTACTAGAAAATGTCATGAGTAGATATGTTACTAATTTTAATAAGAATATTTAACGTCTTACCCCTAAAACGGTAAATAATAAAGTAATGAAGAAAAGTAGAGGTCTGTGTCCCATGCAACACCTGGTAGACATTAAAAAGAACTGCTCCTGTGCCATCTGACGAACAGTTCTGAAAATGGAAATAATTAATGTTTGGTGACTTTCAAATAATTAGTAATAACTTTTATTTGACAAAACAGAAGATATAAAGTAAAAAATGCTAACATAACTCTCTCACCAATTCACCAATTCCTTTTATTTTTATGTGTTGAATATTAATATTTGATTAACAATAAAAACATTAAGAAATTCAACCTCTGAAAATTATCATTTAAGTTTGGCTTTATAATACAAACAAACTGGATAAAGTATTCTTGCAAAGACCCAAATCTATACTCCTGAATGGAAAGATAACTGCTTGCTTTCAGGACTCCTTTCAGAGAGCCATTCCCATGTGTTCGGAAATACTTTCCTTCAAAGACACGCATCTCTAAAAGGGTCAGTGCCTAACACTTCTGGGAGCCCCTCTTTATAATTATGGTTATATGCTGGGAGATAGAACTGTATTGTTCATATCTTACTAAGTTTATGATTTAATGGGGGCATAATAACATGAAAGTGTCCTGGAAGGTAAAAAAGAATGCTGGACTGTCACAGGAATCACTGTACCTTTGAACCAGAAGACCCTTGAGTGAGCCTAATATTTCTCATTTTACAGATGAAGAAACTGTTCCAATGAAGTAAAGCGACATAATTCACATATCAAGGATACAAAGATAGTTTGTAAGCTGTGAGAGGAACAGAATAATTATGCAAATAGTTGCTACCATTTGTATAGTGCCTGATAGTTTACAAAGCACTTTACTTACAAAATCCAGGGAGGTAGGTAATGATGAACAAGCAGAGACCCTTATGCAGACTGACTTGAAGCTAAAAACACTTGAGTGTCTCCTCCTAATATGCTCATGTTATTACATTTCATACTTCATTTCACTTATTTGTAAAAATACCTGGTCACCTTTCTTCTTTGGTTTGCTCTGAGCGTTAACAAGTGTAACAGCCTTTAAACAGACTTGTTTAACTGAAGCTACTTTCCTAGGGATAGGGACTGCAACTGTGATTTCTCTTCTTTCAATGCAAGGCAGCATCTTTGTTGCAATGTAAGAGTTTGAGAGTTATTTAGAGCAGGGCTTCTCAAACTTTTTCCACTGTGGGTCAAGACCCACAGTTTAAAAAGCACTGCCTAGGACAGTGGCATGAAATAGCAACAGATAAGCTGTATAACTGACTCAGAATGTTACAAATCAACATCACCTAAGTGGTACTGCACTTTTATTTAGTTTGTCAAATATTTCTCATTTCCTGACACATCTCATCTAGAGCTCTGTGGGTTAAGTGACTTGTTCAGGATCATATGGTCAGCATGTGCCAGGGGTAGGATTTTAACCCAGATTTAGTTGTCTTCAAAGCTAGTTTACTACTTATGTCCAATTTCTCTCTTCCTAAGCTACTTACCTACTACTACTACTACTACTACTACTACTACTACTACTAGTTACCATTTATATAGCACTTTACAAATATCTCATTTGATCCTTTTAACAACCCTGGGTAGGTGCTCTGATTATTACTGTTTTACAGATGGGGAAACTGAAACTGATGTCACGAGAGGGTAAACGCTTTCAGGACTCCTTTCAGAGAGCCATTCCCATGTGTACGGAAATACTTTCCTTCAAAGACACCCATCTCTAAAAGGGTCAGTGCCTAACACTTCTGTGAGCCCCTCTTTATAAGAAGATAAAATAACTTAAGAGAATTAAAATTTACTTCCATCATGTGGATCCAATTTTCCATTTTTAAGAATTATAAACAATTATACTACCATGAGGTAAGAATTCCCTATGCTTTAAGTAAAAGAAATTTTAGTAAGTAAAGGCTTAAGAGTGCACTCACTCTTCTTAGTGGTCAAGCGCAGTTGTGGTACTTTCCAAACTCACAATCATCCGTTTGAACTCTTTCCCTTGACCATATGAAAATTTTCCATGTTTGAGCTCTCCTTGACTCAGAAAGAATAGACTCGGTTTCCTTGCCTTCTTCTTTATATTTATGATATCTAACAATAATGAGTCGGACCTCAATATCATACTTTACAATTAGGTGCTTTTAAAAATGTGGTATCTTACAATCTGAAAATGTTTTCTTTTAGGTTTCAATTGTTATAAAGTGAGAGAAAAAAAACATTCTTTTCCATCAAATGCAATCACATATTGTAATTTTAAGGGAACAGTTTTCTCTCTATATTATGTATTGCTTAAAAATATTTTTAATTTTAAAGAAATTATAGAACAGCTTGTAATGTCTTACATAAGACTCGTAAGATGTTCTCAATTCCAGTAGGCAATATTTTGGGCAAATAATTCTTTCATGCAAAAAGACAAATTAGGTAGAAGAAAGTATAATTTCTTCTATAAAAATACACAGTTTAGTAGTACTTAAAAAGGATCCATTTCAAAAAGTCAAGTGATGAGTTTACAGAAAACTAAGCTGTCTTCCAGCAATTGAGTGGAAGAGCTGGAATTGTACTTTGTACTAAATGGCAGAGTGTACACACTTTGTACTGAATGGCAATAGTTTCAGCAGCTCACTTGTTAATCTCTGCCAGTGAAATATTTCACTTTCTTTCAGGCTCACCTGAGAGGCTTGCAGCCTTCCTCATGCAGCCTTCCCTGCCAGTAAATGATTATGTAATTTCTCTTCAAACATTTGCAGACTATTCTATCTTCAGGTTTTCTTTATCTGCTTTCTATCACATGTATTTCTATGTGTTATATTTATTACCCAATAGATTGTAAGCTCAAAAGGAGGAACTGTCATTTTTCACCTGTGAATTTTCAGTGCCTCGTCTGTAGAAGGGACTGAATAAAATTCCACTAATAGACAACCCCACTGCAGAATGAATAAAAGATTCTTAAGGGAATGAAAATGAATTATTTTCATGTTCCCAGATAAGGCTTTAAAAAAATAATGTATTTGGTTGTATCTGATTCTTTTAATAGCTAGGCTCAATAAATTATCTCCTACATAACTTCCTCTCCTAAAAAATGCTATTTTTTACATTTAGGCTGCATATCAATTTGTAGCTCGTTGTGGTATATGGTCTTAAGTCATCTTCTGGCAGAGTTATTCCAAGTAATAGCTTGTTAGAAGTCCTTTTCCCATTATCTTTAGTTCTTGGGTTTATTACTGGGACTGTGTTGTTCCCTCTTGGATCTTTCTTGTCTGTTCTACTGACCTATTTTTTCTCTTTTGTAATAAGCAATGAACAGTTTTGATAACTGATATTCTTAAGATTTTGTAATACTATTCCTGCCTTCATTTCTATTTTTCTCTTTAAAATCACAACCTTTTGCTAATTTCAAATAAATATTACTATGCTGTCTACTTTGCTAGTATACCTCTTGGTATGTCGGTGTAGTCTAAATCTGGAGATTAAGGTAGATTATACTGTCATCTTTTATTATCACTATTTACAGTGAATATATTTTCAATTATTTAAGTTTTCCTTTCATGCGATCATAGATTTAGAATTAAAAAGGGCCTTAGAGGCCCTCTAATGTAAAAAAAAATTTTTTTTCTTTAGTTTTGGCACTGAAGTAACTTGGATATGTTTAATATTTTAAAGATATATGAAAGGCTTTCTTCACAAAATTGTGAGAACTAGAAAGAAGTAAAAGTGATTGCTGGAGATATTCTGCAATCTAACAAGTGAAATTTTATTCATCTTGGTTGGTTTCAGATGGATTCGCCATCATAAAACTTGCATTAATATGATTAAGAGAGGAGTAACAATAACAAATTACTATTTAATATGCAGTTTAGTTATTTCACTTACATCTAATCAGCTTTTTAGATCCTGAGATAGGCTTCAAAGAATACTTTGTCTCAGTAATTTCTCAGAAGTAATAAACCAAACCATCTACTGACACAAATATTTTACAAAAATTGTAAGACAGACACCAATTTCATTCACAAGATGTCACATACTTAAGAAATATTTTAAAATTTTCTTTTGAGAGGAATGCAACAATTTTCAATAGGTAGTTCATTTGAAAAAAAGAAAATTCTTTCCATGAGGAAAAACATTTGGGAGAAATAGCATTATATCAAAGCACTGCTGAAGATACGGATTAAATGTCCTCATAGATGACTCTCAAAGGGAGAATCTTGTAGCATTTGTTTGGGGAAGAGGTTAAAGAAATGCAGCCATGAATGCAGTTTCAGTCTCCAGGGAAGAAACAAGAGTCACCATCTGTGACTGGTGGAATTTAAGAAAGAAAAGAAAGCTTGAAGCCAAAGGCCTACAACAAAGATTCAAATTCACTGGAGGGCAGAGGCTGTTAGCTCATAAGGAATCCTGACTTGAGAGTATCCAAAAGTATTAGAGAATCTGCATTTCTAGAAGTCAGATTATGAAGACAGTGCTTTTTTCCACAGGGAGGGTACTTTTTGTGTGTGGCTAATTACTTGCCACTAGTTCCCCTAACTGTCTAGTACTAAATTCAGCATAGCTCCCTAGGATACAATCTTAAGTCATCATCAGATGGAGCACCAGAAATAAGAGTTTCTGAGTCCCAAGGAATAAGAGGGTACCAGAAGATCTATAATGAAAAGTATAGGTGTATCCATCAATCTGCTATACTGAGTCAGATAAAGACACTAAGAGGGTTACTGGCATTTACTGAGTGACACGTCTGCCTTGTGCTTTATGGAAATTCAGTTTAGTAGCTATGTGAAATGTGGAATATTATCTCATTGAGGGCAGGGACTGTTCGATTTCTGTTTTTGTATCCACAGCATTTTAACACAATGCCTGACATATAGTAGGTACTTAACAAAGATGCACTGATTGACAGACTGTTGGAGAAACAGGCCAGGCACCTTGTGGTCTCTGCCTCAAAACACCACTCCTCAGAGAATGTGAGCATTACAATTAATTAGTCAACCACTAATACTTCTATGGTAAAAAAAAAAAATACATTGCTTTGTACATCTTCATCACTTTGAATTTCAAGCTCCCGAAGAGGCAGCCATCCTCAAAGCACCACCCCCTCCTCAATCTTGCACTAACTGTGCCTCACTCCAACTTTAATCCCACCATTTCCATTGTTCTCTGAAAAGGCATTTCTTCATGAATAATATTTCCTTCATTGTCTCTCACATTCTTTCTATGAACTTCCTCTCGCTGGGACTTGGCTTCCCCCAGGCAATGCTGAAGCTGTGGCTACCGCTCTGCAGCACAGACCACATCTGTGGTCATAGTTGCTGGTCTTGTTCCTCTGCTGCCGCTGCCCCCCAAAGGACACGCTGGTCCTGGAGAAGGGGGTCACCACTTACTCTGATCTCTCACTCCCAGACTCTCCTTTTTGCTCTATCACACTCAACAACTTTTACCAAAAAGCTCACTTATAACAATTTTCTACTTCATTCAAATCAGGGTGGCTACTGCATGCAATTCTTCAGGTCATTCTTTCTTTTCTCAAAGAGATCAGCTTTGAGTTCACTGTCTTTCATTCCTCCTTAAATCCTCCCTCTACACTAGGGGATATCAACATTAATGAGGATGCTCCCTCAAACAACATAACTTTTCAATTTCTCAGTCTCTTTAAATCCCATCTGACTTAATTCTTGACTATCACAGCCACACATAAGATTGGGACACACTGGATATCACCATTACCCACAAGCATTCCATTTTACTTATACCCAAACTGACATTCCTCTATACAATCATAAAACTCATCATCTTTTCTTTTCTAATCGCTTCAGGCCCCAGTATTTTCTTAGCACATTATTCCTGCTACTAGTTTCTTCCTTTCCATTATCAGCTCTATAGTTAACAAGTTTAATAGGAGTATAATATTCTATGCTAAAGTCCCATGCTCCTCTATTCTACTATTACGTGTGTCACGAGAAACTACAGTCCTGTATTATTACTCCCACATCCCTTTCCCTTCTAGAATGGATCTATAGGAAGTCATGAAACTAAACTTGAGTGAGCATATTACAAATTCATGCAATGAAAATCTATAGCACTCCCCTCCAAGACTGCTCTAAGCTTTTTCTTCTTTCCTCAAGCCCCTTCCATCACCACCATCCACTTCCATTGTCTCAGCTGAGGATCTCCACTGAAAAAGTAGGGCCATTTGCCATAAACTTCCTCACCTTTCCTTCTCTTCTGTACTCCAGTCTCTGCTGGAGGACTTGACTCTTCTTACCAAAATCATCCCCTTTCCATTCACTTTTGATCTCACCCCCTCCTATCTCTTCCACTAGTTGGGTCTGGTCTCTCTTTCTACTCTGCTAGTTCCTTCCCTGCTGTCATTTACATTCTGCACAGAATTACAGTAGCCCAAAAGACATGAGTGGTGCAAATTTAAAGATATCTCCACTCCAATTGTTTATAGAGACTACTTGTGCCCGATGTATGGTAGAGCCTTCTGAGTTCAATCAGCCACAGTTGGAAACGCTGTACCTTGACTGCAACATAGTGATGTCATTTGGGTCCCCTTTGAACACAAAGGACCACAGCCAACCAACTCTGCTCCTCTACTTCCTTTCCTTTCAGTCTTTTGCAATCTGGTCTCCAGCCAGAATTGAATCGATCATTCAAATGAAGCCATTTCTTCCCCCCAAAGTTACTAATAAGCATTCAGGGACCACATCCAATGACCTTTTTTCAAACTTCCTCCTTCTGGACTTTTCTGCAGCATCTGACACCTCTTATCTTCTCTCTTTACACTCTTTCTCTTGCTGACATTAGCAGGTCCTGTGGGTCCAGTCTATCTCTAAGATGATTTCAAGATCTATGTGTCAGTCCCCAAATCCACATGTCAATCCCTGGTCTCTCACCTGAGTTTCAGTTCCCACCTCACCAACTGCCCATTGTGGAAGGCATTTCAAACTGCATGTCCCATAAGTAGTAACTCAAATGGAACTCATCAAGTCTTCCCCAAACATAGCCTTATTGTGAACTTCCCTCTTTTGGTCAAGGTTGCTCCCATCCTTCTGGTCTTTCAGGTTCACAGCCATAGAATTATCCTCAACTCTTCACTTTCTGCCCTCCTCCCAATATGTAATTGTTTGCTAAGTCTTGTCATTGCTGCCTCCACAACATGTCTCCCCCTCGGAACCATTCCCTTTACTCACATGGCCACAACCCAAATTTAGGTCCTCATCATCTCTTGATATCCCTACTGCAAATGTCGACTCTTTTCCAATCCACCCACTTCACAGCTTCCAAATGGATATTCCTAATGCACAGTTCTGAACATGTTGCTGCCCTGCCCTGCCCTGC
>JAQQSW010019870.1:0-10961 GCA_028646575.1 Pseudocheirus occidentalis
ACTTTTTAAGGCAGTCTTCTCCTCATTGGCTTTCTGGACCTCTTTTGCCATTTGAGTTAATCTATTTTTTAAAGTGTTGTTTTCTTCAGTCAGGTTGTTGATTCTCTTTTCATGATTTTCTCGCATCATTCTCATTTCTCCTCCCAGTTTTTCCTCCACTTTTCTTATTTTGTTTTCAAAGTCTTTTTTTCAGTTGATCTATAGCTTCTAGGAATTCTTCAAGTGTCTAGGAAGCATATGGTGTGGGACTTCTGACTGTGTTGTCTTCCTCCCGTTCTATGCTTTAATCATTTTTGTCCACAAAAAAAGGATTGTGCAGTTTTATTACTGTTGTTATTTTGCTTCCTTTTCCTCATGTTGGCCAGTCAATTAATTGGTTGGGTTTTTTTTTATATTTGTGAAACTCTGCTTCCAGGGGGGAATGTTCTTTTCTAAATTGCTGGAGTTTTCCCAGCTGTTGGACCTATTAGGGGGGTGTTGCACACACCCCCTGCTTTGGCTTGCTGAAAGTGCTCCCCAGGACCACCACGCAAGACCATGATCCAGATCCAGCCCACTCAATGCAAGAGCACTTGGCCCTGATCAATCAACAAAGTCCCCCTGCCGGATCCACAGGCCAGGGGTTCTGAAGCAGTTCCTGCCCTTCCCCCACTGCTTCCTTGCCCTGGGGGTAGATTGGCCAAACTGCTTTTTCTCCCCCAAATTTCAGCTTGAATGCTTCACTCACTTTCACTGACCTTCTGTAATCCTGGCTTAGTAGATGGGAAGATTGCTCCAGGTGCTTTAGATCTACTCTGAAGTAGGCTCACCCTGTGGCTTGGGAGGCTTGACTCCTCCCAGCTCTCCTGGAGCCTGGCCGCATGGTTGTTTCAGGTTGGGCTGGTCTCTGCTGGGCTCCTGGCATATAGGCCTGCAGGATGAGCCCCTCCTGCCCAGCTGCCTTTCTCTAATTCCTATTTTTCACACCTTGGTATATATGGAGATGCTGGAGTCTGTATATCTTCTTTCCTGGAGACTGGCTGTGGCACAGGCCAGGTCATCTCCTTCACACTGCCCCAGGCCTGGCTGCTGTCTGGGCTTCAGGCCGGGCCAGCCTAGGCTCATGGGCCCACCACGACGAGCCCCTGCTGCCTAGCTGACTTTAGCGAGAGATGTGATTTATGTATTTTTGTGAGTCTGAGAGTCCTAGCCTTTGTCTGGAGTCGTATTTTATGGGTGTTTGGGTGGTTGTGTGGGAGCTGCTGAACCTTGCTGCTTCTACGCCCCCATCTTGACTCCACCCCCCTCCCTGCAAGTCTTAACTGGTATCACTTTTAACAACTTGACAGAGAACTGGGCTGCTCACAAATGCAGAAAATGTGATTAGTGAAATCTAATTGACAGGCTGTTCTCCATATCATCTCATTATCTGATCATTTGCAGATTTCACAAATGCATCTTATTGTTCTGTGAGTTTTGTGATCAATATTTCTTTATACTTTTCACCAACTTTCTAATCACATTCTTTCATCAAACTTTCACAGATCATCCCAACCTGCCTTAGAGTAAATGGGGACTCTTTTTAATGATCAAGATGCTACAGATAAAATGCTTGGAGAAAATGCTCCATGAATGTGGCAGTGAATCAGAGGAACAGCAATGATCTCCTTTTGGAAAGTGGTTTCTAACTGTCTTTTCTTCTGCATATGTTTATATTTTTGTTTTATGTTGTGCAGAGTTGGTTCTAAAATAAAAGATTTTTAAAAATATGGAATGCTTCATGGTTTTTCTGTCATCCTTGTCCGGGGTCATGCTAATCTTCTCAGTATCAATACAATTTTAATATATATGCTGTCAAAGCAAGCACTGTATTCTTTTAATGTACATTTTCCCCCAACACACTATAAGTTTAGAGCTAGAAATGTTTATTATCATTTTTTTAATTAGCTCATAACCTGGCCCAAAGTATAAAATTAATTAATAATTGTTAATTTATCTAAGTATTTATATTGCATATTAAATACCTAATATTGTATGACAAGATATGAAATGGTATAGCATAATCTGATATGCATAATTAATATATTATATAGCATAATAAAATTAATGTACTTCAATATGGCAGCTAGTTGGCACAGTGATGGGTAGGTCGCACAGTGGATAGAGTATTAGGCCTGGAATCAGTAAGATTCACCATCCTGAGTTCAAATCTGACCTTAGACACTGGCTAGGGCATGCTACTTAACCCTGTTTATTGTAGTCCCTCATCTGCAAAATGACCTGGAGAAGGAAATCGCAAACCATGCCAGTATGTCTGCCAAGAAAACCCCACTTGGGGTCAGAAAGACTTACACATGATTGAAACAACTGAGCAACAACTGTAACATGAGTGGAGCAATGCTGATTTTTAGACAGGAAGGCAAGAATACATATCTCTAGTATTATCTTTTCAAGAAGAGAGAGATTAAATCTTTCCAGGGTAGAAAGTAAGTGGTTGGATCTATTGGCATTCTACAACTCTGCCTTCCTCAGAGACAGTAGATATTGGGCTAGAATTATATGTGTCTGTTCCCTAAAATATTTTTATTCTAGGGTACATATTTTTAAAGTTAAAGCAAATCTCTTGATCATTATTTCTAAAAGAAGAGAGTTCTAAGCTATATATCCAGGGCTGAATTATATCCTATCAGTGCTATGATGAATTCATAGAACAGGTAGCAAAAAAAAATGCCAGTAGAAACTCAGAAAGCAAAGAAAGTATTTACATAAGACACCACAGATTGAAGAAACTCTTCCATTAGGAATGAGTTATATCCAGGAGAGAAAGAGTTCCATATCTCATACAAAGAGAAATTCCAGTAAGTATCTAGTGTAGCAAGATGAAAACAAGCACATAATTGAAGTTCTAAGTTTCTCCCTTTTTTTCCTTTTTGCCTTCATGTCCTTGAAGAGAGGATAGCACAATGCATTATATCTCTTGAAGCTAGAAGTTAGAAGACTCAAAAAGAACAAATAGACAAACCAATGAAAACCTGACTTATCTCTAGCTTTCAGCAGCTTTCAACCACCTCTGATATAGGCATGGGGTATTGATCTCCAGCATTGTGTATCAGTTACCATACCAATGGGCTTTGTGACTAGGGTTACATTTCATGATATAATATAATATGAAATAATGTGATATGATGTGACATTTTAAAGTATTTCACAATATAAATATGGCTTCTAACAAACTCAAGATATTTCAATAGCTTAAAATATTTGAACCTAAATAGAATTTAATCTAATTCTAGTATTGTAAAAGTTTATAATCTAAGAGAAATGTTGTCTTAGACAGAAAGTGGTGGGTGTATATATCAACAAACTACACAAATAAATTATATTTTACATTTACTTTATGAAAGAACAAAAAGAAAATTAGATTTAGGGATATGGGGGGAAATAATGGAGATGTTTTGTCATTCATCATTTCAACTCTGTACCTCATACCTTAGCAATTCAATTGAGACATATTATTATTACATTTTTACAGAAATGGAGAAACCAAGTTCAAAATTCAAGTTTTCTTATCACTCAAAGAATTTTTGAAAATAGTAGAATTGTAGTTCTCTTAGTTTTTAAGACTCATAGAACCTTTGAATCTATATTTAAGTCTCTAAGTTCCACATTAAGAGAACTAAACCAGTTTGATTTTTACCACTTTGTCTAAAGCTTTTTACCTGATTATTTAATGCCTAGAACTGATTGGCAAGTGTGACAAAGGGTCTACAAACACTATGATCTTTGCAGAGGAACTCTCTGCTACCCCAGGGGTCCTTGACTGTGTAAATACAAGCAGATGGATATGTAAATTCAGTACTTGTACTAAGAATTGGCTTAGTATGCATGCAATTAATTTAAAAGATCTTCATAAAAATTATTCCTAGATATTTTGGGTTAAGAATAGTAATAAGGAATAGTCTCAGATCCTTCAATATTATGCTTCTGTGATAAATGGATGATGGACATTGCTAATGAGTGCCACAACTTCTTAAAATTGCAAGATTTCTGTGACTGAGATAGGCTATGTAAACATAACAGATGGCTATGTAAATTTAGTACTCAACCAAATGAGTACTATGTTTATGGAACCATCTGTTGTGTTTACATTATCCTGGGCATCACAACTTAGTCATACCCCAGGGAGCTGGCCTACTGACTCAAACAGTTTCAATGTATAGACCACATCAGACACACATACCCAAATATTTCCTACCATTTTTTTTTACCAGACAAATAATAGCTGGGGGAGGAAATTGTTTAATAAAACATTTCAGTTAGTTTCATATAGACCCAGAGTGGTCCACATGTACAGTGGAAGAAATGAACTAGAAGCCTAACTGTTCTGAATATGTATCCATTTCCCATCCTTTAAATTTTGGTTTCTTTTAATACAAAGAAATAACAGATGGACAAATAGAAATAATGAAAAGGATGAAAATGAAGGAGAAAGATGGTAAGGAGAAGAGGTACAAAAAAGTAGTTTTAACAAAGTCATATAATGAACAATAGAAATGCTTCTTATGAGTAAGGATTTTATTAAAAGCTGAAAATAGCCTCAGATAGTAGCTTCAGGGGAATTTTTAAAATTATAATAGATTTCTTATAATAAGCACAAATTTTGGTTTTCTTTCTACTCCTCCATCCCACACAATTGTTAACTTTGGTAGTTTCTTATCTTGTCTTATTAGTTTAACTTTTCTCTTTATATTCTCTGCCTTGGCAATTGTATATATTTCTATAGATTCAATGGTTATTTCGACCCAAATGGTCATCAAATCTTTGTCCTTACTACATTACTTCTCTTCCAAAGTCCACATCTGCCTCTCCAAATACCTAAATACAGCTCTACCTGAATATCTCCCAGGAGTCTCAAATGGTAATTGTCCAAAATTTCTGAAATTTATTTCTCCTATTGATCATGTTTTTCCCCCATAGCTCCACCAATAATTAAGATTTCCATATCAAAATCCTTGTTGTTGCTTTTCTCTCTTCTGTCATCTCCCACTTCTTACCAATTCCTATTTTATCTTAGTAGTGTTTATCCTCTCCTTTCAAATACTTATGGTTACCACTTTAATACAGGTTCTTACTACTTCTTGTTTTGAATCAACCTGTCTTACAATGAACTCTTGACAAGTATTCCCATCACCATTCTTTCCTGATTTGGAATCGTGTTTAAGCTGTTCTTGCATAGCTTTCCTCTGCATACTGTTGTTAGTAGTTTCATTCATGTCACACTCTTTGTGACTCCATTTGGGGGTTTTCTAGGCAGAGATACTAGAATGGTTTGCCATTTCCTTTTTTTTTCTATTTTATAGATTAGGAACTGAGGCAAACAGGATTAGGTGACTTGCCCAGTGTCACATAGGTAGTAAATGTCTGAGGATGGATTTGAACTCCTGAAGATGAGTCATCCTGATTTCAAGCACAGTCTTCTAATCACTGTGTCACCTAAGTACCCCCTTCTTGTGCATAGATATGGCCATACTACTCCCATGTATATGCTTTATCTCATACCAAATAGAACACATCCTTATACACACTCTCCCACTTTCTAGCCTTTGTAATTTGTTCATATTGATGAAATGTTTTTGACTGGCATTCAAAACTCTCCTTGTCTCATGACTTGAAATCTAGCATTTTTCTTATTATTTCCCTATTAGCCAAATTGCTTATATCAATATTTCAAGCTGTCCTATCTCCATGCCTTTGGTCATGCTTTTTCATATACTGTGGAAGCCCAGTACCACTCTCCTTATAAGCTGAAATCATTATTATCTTTTAAAATTTATTTCAAGCACATTATGTTGCACAAAACTTCTCCTGAGTCTTCTATTCAGTCATGTGAGGGATGATTCCTTAGAACTGAAGCCTCCTGAAAAGGATGAATAGTTTTGCCATACTTTACAACACAACCTAAACTGTGAACTCTTGCAAAACTTCCCACTTGCAAACTATCATCTTTTCTTGTCCTTTGTTCTTTGTTGCTAGGGAAGTTTCAATGAAGAGACTGTGTCCCCTGAAGCCCAGTCAATGTTTTAAGGGGAAGGGAGTTTGGGGGTAGAGATTATATTAAAGTATAAAAGAACCTTGCTTTCTTGAATCAATTTGTACTTCCCTGGCCAGCACCATTAGAAGGACATGGGACAGTACCTTTTCTCATGAGAAAGCAATAAAATCAAATCCACTTTTAAGTATCTAAGTCTTTGTATTGATTTTTTGTAGTGGTCTCTGTCCCAAGCAGTTTTTGAGAACTTTTCTGGGATCCCTATATTTGAGGAAGGATCTCCCAGATAGTGGTAGGAAAGGTGCCCACTAGTCATTTACCAGCAGTCTGGGGAATGGTCTGGGAGTTTCCTTTTGCTTTTACGGAATGTACCCAAAGAAGGTTAGCTACCTGAAAGCAGAAATTTTGGAAAGGGCATGATAACCACCACTTACGTGGATACAGAGGTGCCCTAAGGGCTAAAAATAATATTAAGATTTGCTTTCTCATTACCTTGGGAGGTCCTCCTGAGCCTGAGAGTGTCCTAAAGCCTCTTAACATCTTGAAATGCCATAAAACTTCCCCCTTCTTCGGGACCATGAAATTGCTTTGTCATCCCCCCTCCATCCTGGATTGTAAAATTTTCCCATCCTGTGTCATGACAATTTTTCCTTATCTTGCAAGCTACCACCTTCCTTATCTTGTTTGTACCTGTCCTGTCCCAAAATATCCAACCCAGTAGAAACCCTAAAATTACATCATCATCCTATAGGCTATATAACTTTTGTGTATATAAATCTGGTCCTTTTCCTATATCATTGCCTTTGTTTAGCTCCTTCCTAAGTCTTAGGCCCACATGCTTTTGCATCAGTAAAGCTCCCTTTGACTAAAGAGAAGGTCTGATTGAATTCTTTCAAAACTGAACCAGTTCTCCCTACTCTGACTTTATTATTTTGGTGTTGAAACCTGAGAGGCCAAGTATTATTTGGACTCTGATGATCTTCTCCTAGCCACTGGGATAGCATGTAAGCACCCTTTTCTTTGTTTTCTTCCCCAGACCTTTCTGCTCCTACTGCCTCCCAAGCAGTGAGATAACTGGAGTACACAGACACTGCCAGTGGCTTCTGAATCTCCACTGACTTCTGGGAAGTCAGTCAGACTGCAGACCCTCATATAAGATGACACCCTTGGGCTGGGTCTGTCACATTAGTTTTCTCCCCTTTGTCCTGGGATGCTGAAAAAAGTGGGGAGAGTTTGCTAGGAGGCTGCTAAGAGGGAAACTTTGGGGAGGAGAACTTAAAAAAAGTGCCTAGTGTTCCATTGTAACACAGCCTAATCTCAAAATAGTCTAGAAAAGTGAGTGCGAAGGGAATTTCTAAACAAACAGCTTAGTAAGAAATTTGGCCTCCAAAATTTAAAGAAAAGGCACCTAGCTCAGTTTAAGTGAACTTTTTACCCTATGTTGTTCTCCCTGTCTCCTGCTTTACCCTGTGCACTTCCTTCCCCTCCCCAGTGGGCCTTTGGGGAGGTGTGGAGGTGGGCTTCTGTGCCTGTTTTTTTGTGGTATCCCTGCACCACAGTTTCAGGGTGTTTCTGTGCCCTGGGGCCTGTGTGCTTGGTTTTCTTTATGGTTCACTTCACCCTGGTTTCTAGGTCTCTGTACCCTGTGTTATTAACTCAAAACTTTATATGCATTTTCTAGTATTTTATTTTAAAGTGCTAAGAATATCGGGCCTTAGAAATGAAAATGTTACCACTAGTAATTATGAAACCAGATCTAATTTGCTCAACCCTGTATAAAGTCTTCTGTGTAACAGAATTCCTACTAAGTTCTTAAAGGCCTGGTAAGCTTTGATGTTGTGATAAGGGTAGTTTAATTGGGAATGTTCATGCCTTAAGGGGGAAAAAACTCTGAACTTCCTCCCCAAGGAACTTGTGATTATAATGTTGATTTTGTGGCTCTTTGGGATTTGTGATTCTTAAAAGACATTTTATACCAATGTGGTTTTGATAAATCCCAATCTTTAAGGTTTCCATCTAATTTATTTTATGAAAGTTTAGTGATTTTTCCTTCAACATCAGGATAAACTGGAAAATTTTTTGTTTTAGTAAGGGAAAGCCTTTTTACAAAGAAGTGTTTTGCAAAATCTTTTTTCTGTGATTCTAAAGGTCTACTAAATTTTAATTTGCAATTTAATTTGTTACAATAATTTGATACTGCTGATAATTATATTCAAACCTACTGTGAATTGTCTAAGTTTCTCTCCTAGGTTTGTTGTAGCCTTAAATAGGTGCTTTCAGAAAAATAAAGTCTTTGGTTCCTGCTTCGTGTATCCTAAGAAAGGATTAGTCTGAAAAGTCCAATGTCTGCCTCTAAATTGTAGGGGATGGGCACAGAAATGAAAAGTTAGAACAGCTAAAAAGAACAGCTTAGATTCTACAATTTTGCAAGGTTTTGCGATTGATTTTTAAGGAGTTTTGAAACACCTCCTGACAACCTAGGTGACTCCCTTTCCCCCACTCCATGGCTCTTGAGTCAAGAGGGTATCTAAGTACAACTGTAAACAGCCCTGGAGGTTTTCTATTAACTTCTCTCCTCCCAGATCAGATTAGGAAAAGAGAGTTGTACCTTGCCGCTACCCCAATCTGCAAATTCACCTCCTCCCACCTGGTGAGAAGGAGGAAATAGGAATGGGCTTCAAGTACCTTGAGGGCTGTCTGGTAATGGTTCCACCAAAAGCCTGGAAGTACTTCCAGTGAGGTAAGAAGCCAGGAGTTCTCTGCACTGTCTGCACAGTCTCCACAGTCCATCCTTCTTTTGGCTATCACTTATGAAAATTATAAGATTCTTGGTTATGCTTTAATGATAAAACCTAAAGCTGGTAATTGATTATTCTGTGTATGTGTTGTATAGGAAGGAGGTTTCTGCTCATTCAGAGCAGTCCCCAGGGCTAGTCAAAAGCACATTCAAAGCAGCTATATCCTGTGGAATGGAAAAGGCAGCCCCTTCTCAGGGGTCCCTCTCCATCCTCCCTAATTTTATAAACTTGCCAAAGAGCTTGTTTGGCTTATGGAATTCCTAAACAAGGAACTTGTCATGACAAATTTTTTAAGTATATAGAAATGATCTCTAATGATTGGCTTTTGCATGAGGACAAATTTAAATTTTGGGATGTGAGTCCTGGCAAAATTCTTGAATAGTGAAACTTGCCATCTGAGATAAAAGCTCTTGGGATTATAATGGAGTTGTCTGATGGGTCATAAAAATACATCAATAGTCAATAATCCACCTTCTGAAAGAAATGCCACAAGCTACTCGAAGAGAATATGACTGCTACAGATTTGATCTGTGTCTGGAAAAACTGAGAGGACAATCCTAGCATCTGTTTGGAATGGGATCCTGGCTCAGTTTCCCCATGGTATTCTTTTGAAAAAAAGAATGTTTCCTACCTAGATATTCCTGAGTCTCCCTATGACAGTGTTTCTCAACCTTCCTAAGTGCTGTGACCTTTTAAGACTCTTATGTGGGTGTATCTGCATGTGGGTGCACCTGCCTGGAGATAGTCTTAGGCGACCCCATTCAGGCCTGAAAGGAGTCATGACCCACATGTTGAGAACTGCTGGTCTATGAGGTGGAATTGATAGTGTCTTGTTGGAAAACTGAAGTTTTTATCTAATCATGTCCTTGCTTTCCCTTTTATGGCAAATTTCTGTAATCAAAGCAAGTGGTAGTGAAAGATATGTGAGCACAATGCACATATGTGAAATTGTGCTGTTTTGAATCTGAATGTGTAGTCATTCCATACCCCAAATAAGTAGATAAATTAGTATGTCCCTGGAACAGAATATTCTTTCGGAATGTTAAGGAAACAATTAAATAAAGAGAAAAAAGTTTGTGAAACAAAGGGGCAAACACAATGTTGAATAATTATCCCATAAACTAAGGCTGAGATATATCTAAGCTAGTATAATAAAGTATGTGTTTAGGATCTGGGCTATTCAGCCTCAGATTATATTCCTTTTAAATATATTAAAGAATTTATTAAATGGGTATGTGTGGAATAAAAGTGAAAACTTCTTAGGTAACATGTTAGAAATATGAACAAAGTCTTAGGAAAATTCCAAAGATTTAGCAGCATGAGGCCCTTTGCCCAATTTCCCTGGTCATGAATTGGAGGTTCCACTGAGCTTAGCTAATATGGATGAAGGGAAACTATATGTTTCTCAACCCTGGCTACTGACTTAATTTCCCCTTGACCTATACAATACAAATTTGAAAAATTGCTGAAGAGATTGGTCATCATGTCCCCAAATCCCCATGACTCGTATGGAATCTTCTACCTTCCTGTTGCAAGGGAGGGTCACCATGACCCAAAAGTCCTCAACATCCCCATTATTTATGAAATATTGTCTGTTTCCAGTGCATTGACAAAGTTGATGTTTTTCCACTTCTGATATATCTTTTTTTTCTAATTTTAATTTATTTTCTGGGTTACATCATTCATTTCCACAAGATTTTGAGTTACAAATTTTCTCCCCTTTTTGTCCCTACCCCCCAGCCCAGAACACTGATCCCACTGTAAGACCCCTCCCACAATCTGTTCCCTTTTATACCCTCCTCCAACACCTCTCTAGCTTTCTAGCAGGGCAGAGAGCTCCTCCCTGCCCCCATCCATGTATGTATTATTTCCCAGTTGCATTTAATTGTATAGCTTTAAATACTAGATTTTTGCAATTCCTCCCCTGTCACCCACTCCCACTGGGAGGAGCAGCAATTCAATAACTGCTGTACCTGTATAATTACACAGAACATCTCTATGGTGGGAAAATTGTGAGAGGTTAATTGTATGTCCCTCCTTCCTATCCTACACCCACCCTTGTTTTCTTCTCTACCCTGTCCCTGTCCCTTTACAGAGATGAATGCTTCCCACACCCCTCCCCCCACCCCGCCCTT
>JAQQSW010019871.1:0-10961 GCA_028646575.1 Pseudocheirus occidentalis
TAGCCTCTGAACAATAGCTTGGCCACCCTGCAGTCTGCAGACCAGGATCTCTGAAGCAGCCACATGGAGGCACAGCTGAAGGGCAGCCACTTCTGCTGCTTCTTTGCCCTAGAGGCAGTTGGGCCAGACTGCTTCTCTCCCCCAGATTTAGCTGAGTTCCACTGATATTTCACTTAGTCCTTGTTTCTTATGGCTTGATAATTCTGGAAACTGCTACGGCTGCTGCTGATCTACTCTCCTGATGGCTCCAGCTGTGTCTTATTCTGGACACCCTAGGCTAAGCCGCCATTTCAGGTTTGGATGGTTTTTGGCTCTCAGCACACTGAGATGAGCCCTTCCTGCCTAGTTGCCTTCAGTGGGAGATGTGTTTTTCTCTTGTGAGTTTTGAAACCCTAAAATTTGTTTAGAGTCAGATTTTATGGGATTTGAGGTGGCTATGTGGGAGCTGTGGAACCTTGTTGCTTCTATGCCACTTTCTTTGCTCTGCCTCCCCCTTACTTATTTTAAATCACCTCCCAAAGGGGATATAAAGACAAAAAGGAAACAGTTGTTTCCTTAAGGAGTTTATATGCTACTTAGGAAAATCAAATTGTACAACTATAAGTTGTACGCCTCAAGGCCCACTCCTCAACTTGTATTGTTTGGCAAGTTTGGTTACTAGAAACAAAGCAATGTTCTATTGGCAGAGGAAGGACAGAGGTCTTCTAATATTGTGTATCATGAGTCCTGGTGAGCTTCTCATTGATTATTAACCAGAATTAAATAGTTTTTAGAAAGTTTATTCTCCTAAAGGTGTCAGAAAAAGTCCATATGGATATGTGATATATGTGTGTGTATAAACATACACATACATAGTCATACATACATTGATGCATGTATGTATATAAAACTATACTATACATACTTCTATGTATCAGTTCTTTCTCTGGAGGTGGATTACATCTTCATAGTTTCATTGAAGTTGACTTGAATATTTATAATCCTCTTAATAGCTTACTTATTCAGTTATTCTTTGAATAATATTCCTATTGGTACTGTTCATCTCACTCTTCATTTTTCACATTTCTCATTCAAGTCTTTCCATGTTTTTCCCCCTAAAATAAACCTGCTTATCATTTCTTACAACACAATAGATTCCACTACAACCATATTCCACTTCTTGTTTAGCCATTCCCCAACTGATGGGCATCCCCTTAGTGTCTAGCATTTTGCTGTACCAAAGAGAACTGCTACAAATATTTTAGAACATATATGTTATTTTCCTTTTCCCTTGATCACCTTGGGAAACAGAACTAATATTGATATTGCTGGGTCGAAGGGCATAGATAGTTTTGTGACTCTTTGGGCATAACTCCATATTGCTTTCCAATATGGTTGGATCAATTCACAATTCCATGGACAGTGATTTAATGTGCCAATTTTCTTACATCCCCTCCATTTGTCATTTTCCCCTTCTATCACTTTAGATAATCTGATAAGTATGAGATAATACCTCAAAATTGTTTCAATTTTCATTTCTCCAATCAATAATGATTTAGAGCATTTTTATTTGTCTATATATAGCTTTGATTCCTTCATACAATAACTCCCTGTTCATGTTCTTTGACCACTTATCAATTAGAGAATGAGTCATATTCTTATAAATTTGACAAAGTTATCTATGTATTTGTAATATGAGACCAAGAAGATGTCTATAACTTCCCCCTAATTTTCTGCTTTTTTCCCTAATCTTGGCTACATTAGTTATGTTTTTACAAAACTTTTTTTAATTTAAAGTAATCAAAATTAGCCATTTTATATCTCACAATGCTCTCTATATCTTGTTAATTCATACATTCTACTCTTATCCATATGTCTAATATGTAATATCTTCCACATTCTTCAAATTTACTTATATTTATATTTTACTTATATTTTTATTTATACTTTATATTTAGGTCATTCCTCCATTTTAACCTTATCTTGCTAAATAATGTAAGATATTGGTCACCACTTAGTGTCCACCAGACTGCTTTCCAGTTTTTCAAACATTTTTAAAGCTAATTATTGAATTGTTATCCCCAAAACTTAAATCTTTACATTTGTAAAATGCAACATTACTATAATCATTTCCTACTTTGTATTCTATGTCTACTCTGCTCTACCAATCAATCTTTCTATTTCTCAACCAGTCAGTACCAGATAGTTTTGATAATTATAACCTTATAATACAGTTTAAGATCTCGTACTGCTAAACCTCTTTCTTTTACATTATATTTCACTAATTCCTTTGATATTCTTGACCTTTTGGTCCTCCAAAGAAATTGCATTATTAGTTTTTTCTATGTCAATAACTCTTTTGTAATCTATTTGGGAAGACATTGAATAAGTAGATTAGGTAGAATTATTATTTTTATTATGTTGGCTCTGCCCATCCATATGCAATAAATATTTCTATAGTTATTTAAATTTGACTTTATTTGTATAAAGTGTTTTATAATTATATTTGTATACTTCCTGGGCTTGTCTCAGCAAGTACATTCCCAGGGATGTTATGTTTCCACAGCTATTTTATTTTATTTTATTTTTTAAATTTTTTTATTGACTTGCTTATTTATTTTTAGGTTACAAGATTCTGTTCCATAGTCACTTCAGTTATAGATTTTTCTCCCCTTCCTCCCCGTCCCCCACGCGACCCCCCCCATGGTGGCATACAATCATGTATAGGATCTTCCACAGCTATTTTAAATGTGATATCTCTATCTCTTCTTGAAGGGTTTTGTTGGTGATACATAGAAATGCTGATGATTTATGTGGGCTTATTTTATATCCTGCTACTTTGCTAAAGTTATTATTTGTTTCCCCTACCTTGTATATACAGGATTTCTAATTGCTAGGATTTTTCAAATATATCATCATATTGTCTACAAAAAGAGATAGCTTTATTATCCCATTGTTCATTTTGATTCATTCAATTTTTTCCTTCTCTTATTGCTGATAATGGACATCCTTGTTTTGCTCTTGATCTTTGTAGGCACTTGTTCTCACCCATCTCTGTTGGATTCTACTTGCATATTTCAAAACTGGAAGTTTATTCTGTTTTCCTATCATTCTAACAGGCTCCAATGGGATGGTAGTTATTATAACTGACTCTGTTTTCTTGCAGGGTCCCCTGTAAAGGCCTTGTTATATTGCTTTGGTTTTAAATTATCTAAGGGGCAAACATATAGACACACTATCCCTTCATAGTGACCTATGGCCTTTTTTTCTGACAAGCTCAGTCCAGAATCTTGCTCTAGCTCAGATATTATATCTGCTAATATGTTGCAACCCACATTCTTCATCTGAGGCTCATGTTCAGGAAACCTGTTGGCTTCAGACTTATTTAAAAACTGCTTTCTGCATTGTTATTATACTGCACTCAAACACTTCTGGGCTTCAATCCTGTGTTCTAAGGTTTTTGATAGTTTTCCCATCATAATATGGCTCTCAGGGCCCATTTGCTTCAGATCTACATTCTAGGGTCTATGCTGACTTTCTTAGTTCAGTCATTCTCCTGGCAGCAACATCTCTCTCTGTCTCTCTCTTTTTCTGTCTCTCTCTCTTTTTCTCTCTCTTTTTCTGTCTCTCTCTCTCTCTCTTTCTCTCTCTCTCTGTCTCTCTCTTTTTCTGTCTCTCTCTTTTTCTGTCTCTCTCTCTTTTTCTGTTTCTCTCTCTCTCTCTGTCTCTGTCTCTCTCTCTCTCTGTCTCTCTCTCTCTCTCTCTCTCTCTCTCTCTCTCTCTGTCTCTGTCTCTCTCTCTTTTTCTTTCTCTCCTGTAGTTGTGTGTTTGGATTTGTGTGTGTCTGTATGTGTGACGGACTCTTTTGGCAACCTTGTGAAACCTATTGACTCCTCACAATAGTGTTTGAAATGTATAAAACAAAATACATAGGAAGGTAAAAAAGAAATCAATTATAGAAAATATAGCTATCATTTTTTCAAATGAAACTGATGGTTTCCATGTTAAGAAACTCTAGTCTAAATTTTTTAAAAAGGGTTTAATATCAATCACAGGATTTACAAGTGTCTCCTGATTTAATTCAAGGAAATTTGGGTTGGGTCCTGTATTATAGCATCCCACTATAAAAGTATTGTACCTTGAATTATGCCCAGAAAAATTGAAGAGGCTGATACAGGCTGCATTGAATGGGTGTCACATAGAAAATTAATCTACTGTTCTCTGGCAGCTAGGAGGAAGGCCCTTTTTGACTATCTCTTATTTCAGAAGTGTAAATAAAAGATAAAAAATCTGAAGAGTTATGTGGTCTTGAATGTAGACTAGTACACTAAGATGGACCAAAATTAGAGATAGTGAAGACTCATGTGTCTGCCTACAGGCCAGTCAGGTGCAGATGTCAGTATGTGGTCCACTGCAGAGCCTACAGGGACCAGAGGGAAAATTTAATTACATCCTATCCAGGATTTCTTATTCAACTTAATAGCTTTTATTTTCTCATAAAGTATAATGCACCAAATGTCACATGTTAACCAATTTAACACAGTAGAAATTTCCCAAGAGGTGATGAAAGGGAGGGCATTAATTTCAGTTTTGAAGATAGAGCAAAGGATTTGAAATTTGTCACACATGTATGATTCGAAGGGAGATTGTGTGGCACAACCTCATAGTATACAAAAGCATTACTATCAGAGAGCTATTGATGGTGTTTGTGAAATGAGTTAATCATTTCAAGCCAATTCCTCATGGACAGATGTCCAGAACAACTGTTGCCTGGGTTGCTGTTAACAATTAGAGTATGGGAAAATGAAACATCTCTATATGAAGTATATAATCATTGCATTAGTCAATATTTGCCCAGGGCATTGAGAGTACATTATAATTGTACAACGTGGTATTTTGAGAATGTAAAGACTGGTTCTAGTTTTCAGACTGATCTAAATGACCAGATAATCAGCTCTGGCAGGCAACTCAAAAATTCATTTCATCCATTCCCCTGTTTCCAGACAGCATTATATTCAGCCATCTGAGAGAATTTTCTATATTCTTTTCAATAATCCTTGGAAAAAGTCATATCAGACTTAATTGACAACATATCCCAGTGTTTACAAAACCCCAGGAGTTAATAATTATAATGAGGCACAATTTTGATGCTTTAAAATTTACAAAGTAGTTTTATTTCTTTTTTCCCCAGTCATATTGTTGAGATTTGTTTTAACACTACAAAAATTTACAAAGCGCTTCCCATATAATTGCCCTAAGACATGGTTGTACACGTAGTATTATTCTTGTTCAACAGGTGAGATGTAATACAGTACAAGATGGTAATGATTTATTAAGCACCTACTACATGCCAGGTATTGAAGTAAGATCTGGGGTTTCAAATAAGAAAAAGAAAGATATCCCTATCCTCAAGAGGAAGACAATACACTAAAGTAAACTGGAGATAGGGAGATAAGTGCCAGAAGGTATTGAGCACAGGGTTATGACCAAGAGAATGATGGAATCAAAACCTAAGTAGATCAGATAGTTGCCAATGAAATAAAGGCTGTCATTTTGAGCCCTTTCTACAGGGAGAGTATAGAAAGAATTTTTAGCTCTACCCTCTAACCCTCCAATCAGATAGGCATCAGCCAATGAGGGTACCACTGGGGTGTGAATAGCAAAGCTAAGTAACTTCCATCATGATACACTTCTTGGTGATGAATTTATTTTGGGCAAGGTATGATGAAGATGATGATGGAATTGAAATTAAGTAGAGCAGCTTATGGCAAATGAGACGTATCTATGACTTAGAAGAAGCTAACAGATCATAAATTTAGAAGGCACAAAAAAGTTATCGACAGAAGGGGAAACTGAGGCCCAAGGAATTTAAGTGCCTTACCCAAAGTCAAATAGGTAGTAAGTACTCCAATAGTAGAGAATTTTTCACTCCTTGTCTTCCTGACCAAGGTCACATGATAGTGACTAGAAGATCTATTTCCAGCCCCTCTTCTCTCTAATTCATCTTTCATTGAACTGTGAAGATAATCTTCCTATAGCACAAATCTGATGTCATCCTCCTTGCAAAGAGACTTATATAGCTTCTACAACACAATAGAAATTCTTCAGTTTGGCATCTAAAGTGCTTTACAAACTAACTCTATCTTTCTTTCAAAATGTCTTTCATAGTATTCCTTTTGACATGTACATTTCAGGCAAATAGGTTTACAAGGATACACTTCTCCTCATGGGATTCTCAGTAACCTCCAAAGCTCGGCTCAGGTATCACCTTGTTTTATCTTACAGGAAAACTTCCCCAACTTGTTATTTCTTTTGCCCTTTTAAAATGATTTGCTTTTCTATTTACATGACAGAATCCGTCAGCAGAATGTAAGTTCTTTGAGGCCTGATTTATTTCTTTTTTGTCCCTGATCCTCTAGTATCTAGTACAGGGATCTGTATAAAGAATATTTAATAAATATTTATTGAAGTGGAATTGAAACACACTCAATCAGAATCCTCTGACTTCCAATCTCGTGGTCTACTGTGCTCTAATCCTGAATTCTCCTATTGTTGCTTTCCCATTGGAGCACTATGATAATTATCACATAAAAAGGATAGTACAGGACAATACCATGATGGAAGATTCCTTAACCTTGGGTAGTGCTTGAGAATCACTGCACAACATTTATTGTGCAGTCATGTTTTCAATTGTGTTCTTGGCAAAGATGATGGAACAGTTTGTCATTTTCTTCTCCAGCTCATTTTACAGATGAGGAAACTGAGGTAAATGGTTAAGTGACTTACTGAGAATCACATAGTGTCTGAAACCATATTTGAACTTAGAACGATGAACCTTGCTGACTCCAGTACCAGCACTCTATCTACTGCATCACCCTAGCTTCAGGCTATGGCTTATTAGGTAAGGCTAATCTTCCCTGTTCATACAGGAAAGGTGTCTAGACCTTAACTGTTTTGCTGAGATCAGTGTTTAGCTTTATAGGCTTTAAAATATAAATGACAAAAGTACTTTATCAGGCCATTTTTCTTTAGTGGTCTTTGGGAAAAGGCAGTAATGTATTTATCAACATTAGAAAAGGAAGTGGACTTATAATGGATGTACATCTGTGATACCTTCCCTGAATAGGCCAACTGGGAGTAATCATTCCATTCCTTGAACTCTACAGCATTTATTGTCTGCTTATACTGCTCATATGGCATTGATCACATTCTGCCTTGTATTTTGCTTAGATGTATATGTCTTATCTGTGCTGCTGGAGTGTAACCTCTGGTAGGACAGAGATTGATTTCTTTCTGTTCGTATACTGTATTCTATCTTCTGTCTTCATATTTTTGCACTGGCTGTGACCAGATGCTTCAAATGTATTCCTTCCTTACCTGTTCTTCTAAAACCTCTCTTTCCCTCATATGTAACTCAAGCACATGTTCCACATGAAGACTTTTCATATTCTCTCCCTCTTTATCTTGTACATAGCTACCTTATAATTATTTCCTTTTATTGTGTATATGTATGTGTATATATATATATATGTATGTATATAAACTCTTATAGTTAAATAAGTACTTCTTGATTATCCTAATAGAATGTAAGCTCTTTGGGAGTAAGAATTATTTCAACTCTTTTTTTTTTGTATTCCCTCCCATGCCCCAATGCCCAGCATATTGACTGCAACATAGTAAGGGCAATGAAAATGATGTTGGTTAATTATTTCAATCCCAGCTCACTCTTTTTCCTATTTTTTATTCTAAATCTAATGAAAAATAAAAAGGAAGAATATTTCCATGTGTAAAGTAGAACAGGAAAAGAGGCTATGTATATGAAACCACGAATGTCTAATATATAATGCTCATTTTTAAAAGTGTATAATAAATTCAACATGTTTCTTTCCAACCTGTCCTACTTGGCTGTGTTTCCCTCTGAACTTCCTTCTGTTCTATTCTATGCATTTTAAAAATTGCTTCAACAGCCCTCTTTTGTTTCTGATCTTCTGATATTTTTTGTCAGTAATGTTCCTACCTCCCCTCTGCCTCTTCCCCAACAGTCACCCTTCCTAAAACTAGTTTAAGTAGGTTAAACTTTTGTCCATGAACCTTGTTTAAATTATTTTGATCTGCCAGATTTCCTTGTTATACTGAGAACATGGGTAACCTCTGGACAGCTAGGTAGTGCAGTGGATAGAATGCACAGCCTGACATCAGAGAAACTCATCTTCCAGGTTGAAATCTGGCCTCAGACACTCACTTGCTGTGTTACTCTAGGCAGGTCACTTAACCATCTTTGCTCCCATTTCCTCATCTATAAAATGAACTGGAGAAGGAAATGTCAAATTGTTCCAATATCTTTGCCAGGAAAACCCCAAATAGTATTACAAAGAGTTGGACACAAGTACAAACAACTAAACGCACCTTCAAATCAGCATTTCAAGCAATTATCTAAATTCTGAAGATGAGATTGAGTTCAATTTAGTTGATTTCATCAGAGAGGAGCTTTACTGAGTTGTATGAGTACTGGCCTTGAGATTTAGAAGACCTGCCTTCAAGTCATGCTTCCATATGACCATGCACAAGCCTCTACAGCTCTTTGAACTGTGGTTTCTTTGTTGCAATACAGATAATAAGAACTATAGTCACTTTCAGAGATATTATGAGGATGTGATAAGAAACTAGAAAGAAATTAGTTTGAAAATTTTGAAGTGCTGTATAAATGTCAGTTATATTTAGGATTCAAAATTATACCTATATATCTATATCTGTGTGTATGAGTGTGTGTGTGTGTGTGTGTGTGTGTGTGTGTGTGTACTGAGGACAACTAAGGGGTACAGTGACTATAGCACCAGGTCAAGGGTCAGGAAAACCTGAATTCAAATTCAGCTTCAAACACTTTCTAGCTGTGTGACCCTGATGGTCACTTAAGACTGTTTGTCTCAGTTTCTTCATCTGTAAAATGAGCTGAAGAAAAAAATGACAAACCACTCCAGTATCCTTGCCAAGAAAACTCCAAATAGGGTCATGAAGTATTGGACACAATTGAACAGCAACAAAATATACACACCTATATATTCTTATATATACACGAGCATTCTTATATATATATTCTTATATTGTTAAGAAAATAACTATGTAGAATATAGATATAAAATAGACATAAAATACCTAATATACGTAAAACATTAATGAAAAAATAATCAATTATTGTCACACAAATATTTAAATCAAGCACACCTGAGTTCAATTCCTGCTACAACCCTGGGCAAGTCAATTAACAGATTTTTGCCTCAGTTCACTCATTAGTAAAGTGAGTATCGTAATGGCAGCCAACTTCCAAGATCGTAGTAAGACTAAAATGAGATGGTGTTTGCAGAATGCCTAGAATCTTAAAAAGCTTTGGAATTCTGTTAGTATCACTTTTTTCATTAATGTCTAAATTTATGTAATTTATCAGGCATTGTGCCAAGAGCTTTACAGTTATTCTCATTTACATTATTCTCATCTGATCATCATAACAACCCTAGATGGCAGGTGCTATACTTAATCCCATTTTACACAAGAGAAAACTGAGGCAAACAGAAGTTAATTGACTTGGCCAGGGTTGCACAACTACTAAGTATCTGAAGCTAAATTTGAACTGAGATGTTTCTGACTTAAGGCCTACCAATCTAGCCATTCATTCTCTTTATTAATGAATACAATAAGGAACCTAATTCCAAGGAGAAAATGTATAACCTCCATAGTTCTTCAAGAAATATGTCTTTTTACAAAAATATTCTTCTTTGTGACTTCAGAGTTCTGTTTTCACCACCTTATATTTTCATTACCCCTTGAACACTGCCTTTTTCATTTTTTTTTTTTTGCTTTTTAAAAAGTTGCCATTTTGTTTTCCCCAATTACATATAAAAACAATTTGGACATGTTTTTTAAGACTTCCACAATACTCTCCCTTCCTCCCTTCCCCCCTCATTGAGAAGGCAAGATGTTTGGTGTAGGTTATACATATGCAGTCATGCAAAACATATTTCCGTGTTAGTCATGTTGTGAAAGAAAACAAAAAAATAAAGTTTAAAAAAGCACATTTTGATATGCATTCAGATTCCATCAGTATTTTTCTCCTGAGATGGATAGCGCTTTTCATCATAAGTCTTTTGAAATTATCTTGGATCATTGTATTGCTGAGAAAAGCTAAGTCATTTATAGCTGACCATCATACAATATTGTTTTTTTTCTAAGAGCATGTTGCTCATCATTTATTATAATGAAATCATATTATATCACAATCACATACAAGAAGTTGTTCAGCCATTGCTCATTTGATGGGCATCCTTTCAATTTCTAATTCTTTGCCACCATAAGAAGAGCTTCTATAAATATTTTTGTAGATATAGATCATTTTACTTTTTTTATCTCTTTGCAATACAAACATAATAGTGGCATTGTGGATCAAAGGGTATGCACAATTTATCATCCTTGGCCATTCTTCCAAATTTCTCAACAGAATGGTTGAATCAGTTAGCAACTCCACCAACAATGTATTAATGTGTTACTTTTCCCACATGCCATCTAGCATTTGTCATTTTCCTTTTCTGTCATATTAACCAATCTCATAGGTATGAAGTATTATACCAGAGTTGTTTAATTTGCATTTATCTAATTAATACTAATTTAGAATGTTGTTTCATATGCTTATATATTTTATTACTTTGTCTGCAAATTACCTGTTCATATCATTTGACTATATATGAATTGGAGGATGGCCCCTTTTTTTATATAAATTTGGTTCAGTTCACTATATATTTGAGAATAAGACCTTTATCAGAGAAACTTACTGTAAAATTTTTTCACAGTTATGATTATATGTATTCCCCTCCACACTATTTCTTCCTTGTTTATCCTTCTCTCTCTCTTTCTCTCTCTCTCTCTCTTTCTCTCTCTCTCTCTCTCTCTCTCTCTCTCTCTCTCTCTCTCTCTCTCACTCTCTCTCTCTATCA
>JAQQSW010019872.1:0-10960 GCA_028646575.1 Pseudocheirus occidentalis
AAGCAGCTGCCGCCTGCCAGTTGCTACCCCTGCTCTAAACCTTCTCCTCTGGTAACACCGTCTCCTCCCCCCCCCTCCCCCCCCCCCGCCACGTACATGCTATTCTTGTGTCCCTTCTGGTTACATGTGCCATTTTATGGTTTCCCTCTCTTCCCACTGAAAGGCCATCCAGCTTCCTGGTATCTGACAGTAAAGGATTCCCCAGACTGTAGCCCCTGTGAGTTTTTCTCAGGTGCCAGAAGGCTCCAACCCGCTGAATGTGCACTAAACCTACCACACAGCTCAGGAGAAGACTAGCTTTTTCTTCTGTTCCACTGGTGATGGAAAACTCAGGCCTGTGGGCACAGAACTCACTGTGTCTGTTCACGCTCTCCTCTAAGAGGGCCCGGAAGGTCTGTTCTGTCAGCTCTGGAGCCTGAAGAGGAACGTGGTGAGAGGAAAGTAATCCCCCCACTTTTGTGGTTCTCCTGGAGGCTCCCTCCTTCCCTCTGGACAGAACCTCTCACAACCATGCTCCACAGACACCTGTGTTCTCCCCCATCCCTGCTTCAGCTTCCTAAAGTCCTAGGGGGCAGGGACTCTAGTGCTCCATACAGTCAGCATCTGATAAATGCTGGCTGCCTGACTAACTGACAGAGGGGATGACTCACTTGAGAGGAGAGACAGAGGCCACACTGACACAGGACCATGCTTCTAACCACAGTCAGGTTGTACCTAAAAGCAGACCCATTCTCAGAAGTCAGCCAGAAAGACTTTGGTTTGCAACACTCAAAGCCACTGCCCTCAAAGACTGAAATTCTTACCTGGAACACACCGGACAGATGAGCCCGTCTGTCTCCAGCCCCTCCAGCAGGGCCCAGAGACACCTGTCGTCAAACTGCAGGCTCCTTTCGTACTCCTCAATGAAGGCTTGTTCTAGAAGGGAAAGGAAAGTCATGGCACTCAGGACAGAACCACTGTTCTCTTCTAGCACAGAAAAATGGCAAGTGTCCAGGGAGAGGTGGAATGCAATCCGGAAACCTCAGGGCACAGCTGGGCTGCACGGGCTATGGGAGAGATAGGAGACAATCAGGCAAAACTAGAACAAAATACAACTAACAAACCATTTAAAAGGGAAAGTGAGTGATGGAAAAGACAGCCCAGAGACGGGAGGGAATTTTATAGACTTGAAATTTAAAAGCCACATCCAATGAGCTGCATTAGCGTTTCATATTAGATCCATTCAGGTCTCTCTGTGTGGGGCCCCAGTTCTACTCCTTGGTCATAAAGAGCATGGTAGCAAACTGTTCCTACGTTATTTTACTGGCCTGAAAAGCTCAAGATAGGATTTGTCCTGACCAGCCTTGGAGAAAGTCTGACTTTTCTGTAGCTGAGTTCTTAATAAGAGAACCACTATTTCCATGGTAAAGAACAGTGATCAACAAGCATTTACTAAGGACTTACTACATAGCAGGCCCTGTGCTAGGCATCAAAACAAAGTCCTCAAGGAACTGGCCTCTAATAGATGACAGAAGTGCATCAAATATCTTCCCTGGATGGAAGTCTTTTTAAGAAACCCCAGTAAATCTGTTTTTATATAATAATTTTGTATCCCTTTGTGGGCATTAATTCAGACACCGCTTGTCTGATCACTGACTGGCAACAAACCACAAACTGGAAGGTGAGAGAGGCTCCCAACCCAGTGAGCAAGGCTAGGTCAGAAAGAGGCCAGGAACCTTGGCCAGCAAACACTTGCTGGGCATCTGTGGTGTTCCAGAGGAATTCAACAGAAATAGCCCGACTTCACTCAACAGTGGTGAGGAAAGAAGCCTGCCAACAAACTTGGGTGAGACCCAGCAAATCTGGGGTGGGCATTTGGGGACAAAACAGGGAGAGCAAGGACAACCGGAGACATGAAGTAGAACAGGGTTAGCTGTTCCTAAAACAGTTCCAATAGTGAGGAAGTCAGGAGGCAGCAATGGCAGGTGAACAGATGAAGTTCAGGAGAAGGCTGGACTCTAATCAAGGGGAGAAAAGAGAGACCCATCATCCTGAGGCAGCCACTTATGACTGACATAAAGGAATGAGTAAGATCATGGCCTATCATGAGAGGGGAGTCAAGCCGAGCATCAGCTCAATGTGGAGAAGTGCGTTTGGCATCTCAACCATACTGGCTACCTTGGTGAGGGAGAGGACATGGCAAGTCCATTCCAATTCTACATTCCGGACTAGCTAGAACGTTTACACTGGTGGAAGGGGTCATTTTCCTGTATCTGTGACATCAGCTTCAGTCAAAAATAAACAACCACAACATTGCCAAAGACAAGCCAACATCAGCACCTCCAGGCCCATCTTCTTGTCATCTCTGTACAAACTTTAGAAGGCATTCCAGGCATGTGATGAAAATGAGAAAGGAGCCCTCAGCTCAGCAATCATCAGAGATGATTGTCCTCAGAAGGGACAGTGACTGACAGTCCAGACCAAACTGTGGTGGAGCAATATGCAGCTGCGAGGGACGCCTTCCAACAAGGTTCCATCCAAGAATCCAAGAGATGAAACCACAGAAAAAACTCTTTCCATAATCCATGGAATAGTGACAGAAACAGGGGGAAATGGGTGCTCCCCCAATGTATCTGCCATGGTCGTGACATCCTATACCAAATACAGAGGTGTCCCTTTGCACTGTCATGGTATGCAAACTGAACTCATACTACCAATAAAGAACATACTTTCAAAGGGTAGAATGGACTGACCCTGCATGCCACACACGAAAGGTCACACAACCAGATGAGGTTATACCATGGGACCAGCCACTGTCTGGCAAGCCCACTGATATTTAAACCATGGATGGCTACAGCTAGTGACCTAGCCCAGAAATGAGCAGGAGAATAAGCTAGATTGCTTTTGGCAAACTGAACAGAATAGAAACTCATTAAAAACCCTTATTGGGATACGGTGCTAGATGAGAGCAAACGTTTACTTTCCAAGCCCCAACCCCTCTCCTGCCAAAAAAAGAACCTCTCTTGTACCACATAGTCAAACCATGTCCCAAAAAGGGCGCCTTCCTCCACCCTGATCATCAATCGACCCTCTGGAAGGAGTCTTGGCTGCTCACCACATTAATCAGAATTCTGAGGTTTTCCAGGTTGGTTGTTCTCCTGGTTCTGCTCACTTCACTCTGCATCGAGTAATACAGATCTCCCCAGGTTTCTCTGATGCCATCCCCATCATTTTTTACAGCCTGTTAAGATTCCATTCAATTCAAACAAGAAATTTGTTCAGCCATTTGCCAATATGATCACCCTGGTTAGTTCCCAGTCTAGTGCCACCACAAAAAGAGCTGTTATATTGTTGTACACGTGGCTCCTTTTCTTCTTGCTTTGATATCTTTGTGGGATAGGCCTATTGGTTGCACTGACAGTTCCACAGGCAACCCCCGCTGAGTGGCTTTTGGCTGTAGTTCTCAGCTTCTCTCCAAGATGGCTGGACCAGGTCCCAGCTCCATTAACACTTCATCAACAAGCCTGTTTTCCAACAATTCTTCCAGCGCACGCCATTTTCCTTGAGTCATCTGGAGGATTTCTTCATATGGCTGTTTGTAGTTTGAATTCCTTCTCCCAAGAATGACTTGTTCATATCTTTTGGCCATTTGCCAATTAGGGACTATGAAGTCCCTTTACCCTGTGAAGCAGCAGAAGGTTAGCACATCCCATGAGTGCTTAAGGACAAGCAAAGAAAGAAAACACAAAGGAAAAGGTAGAGACAACCCAAGGCTGCTAGATCCTAATAAATCTCATCTGCCTGGATGCTCTTACAGAGAAGGCAGGAGGGCACCCAAGAGAACAGACAAAGGTAGGAAAACACATTGGGGTCTCAGAGCAGATTCCTGTGGGAGAATCTGCAAAAGTGTGAGGGTAAGCTTTGAGGGGCCTGGACACAATGTGTCTGAAAGAGAGGAAGGCATGGAAAAGGTGCCAATGGAATCCCAGAGACAACTGACCAAAGTCACTGCTCAAGAGGCCTCAGCAAGTGCTGGACCCCAATGGATGGTGTTTGAGTCTCACAATGACCTGAGAGATGGAAAGAGAACAAGCTCCCCCTGGGCTTGTTCAACAGCTCTCTTTTCCCAAGGTGCTCCCACCCACAGTGCATTATGATTATTTAAGACTCCTTGGAAAAGGAAATAATGGAAACAACCCTGCATCGCCCCCCCAATAATAAGGCACAAAAATGGGGAGATGGATACTCCCCAAAGGTGTCTGTCACTGTCCAGCTCCAATACCAGGTCAAGGAGGGACAGCAGGGGACACTCTTATTTGCTGATGACGCTGCGATGCTTGCATGAAGCCCCAACAAACTCCAGAGCCTCCTGGAAGAGATCTGGAATGACCTGAAGTCCATATTTTCCATCCACACAAGGAACACCACATGGATGAAAAATATTTGAAATGGCATCCTACAGAGCTAGGCCATCACATGCATTTCTGTGACCCAGTACGAGGGGACTATGAGCTGGGCAGGGCTGAAGAGAAGGCAGAGAGCCAGGCTAGATCACACAAAGATAGTGCCAAACTCTATTACTGACCAGAGCCTTTCCTACAGCAAGACCCATACAAATATTGTCCTGGTATTGCTGCCCCCAGGGCAAGAAGAAAATGAGCATCACAAGAGGGGCAAAGATCGCAATCAGGCTGTGACATATCACAAGGAACTGTGAAGGACAAGGGTCAAGCACACGGTCACAGGAGCTTAGGGGGATGTGGGATGATGGGATGGCCAGAGCTCCTGGCACCCAGGCCTCTGCAGCGGCCCCACACTCACCCTTTTAGACCCTAGAACACAGCCATAGGGGCAATGGAGCCCCATGGTGGCTGTGAGTCAGCCTGGATGTGGAGAGGGGCATCAAAGGATCCTAGGACTGAAGAAAATATATACTCAGCACCAGGCACTAAGAGTGTTAACATACCGAGGGGAACAATCCCTCTTCCTCTCAAAGCAGGAGCCATGAGGGCATGTGCACGTGTGTGCCCATTCACACACACGGACCCAGATCCCTCCTATATCTTCCCCTACACCCACTCATACAAAGAAAAGAGAGACTCAGAAAAACAGAAGGCAGTGGGAGGGAGAGAGCCAGGGAGGGGCACATAGCTGGTCTGCGGACTGTGGAAGGGAGTCTAGAACACATGTAACCAGCAAGGATAGCCAGGAGTGTGTATAAAGCACCAAAGGTTTGTAGAACATTGACCACATATGGGACCACATTAGATAGATCCTCGCCCAGCCCTACCAGGTGGGGACTACTGTCACTGCCCCCCCCCCCCTTTTACAGATGAGGACACTGAAGGGACTTGCCCAGGGTCCCTCAGCTACTATGTGTATGGGGGGAATTAGAACTCAAGCCTCCCTGGCTCTAGGCCCAATGCTCTGGCCTTTCTGAAGAGCCAGGGCAGGCCCCATCACATGAGACAGCAGAGGACAGTCTGCTCTGCCCCCACAAGCCACGGCTTCATGAAGACAACCTGGCCTGTGCTATTTCTTCTGAAGCTGTCTTGGGTCAGTCCTGTCTGAAGTACTCTGGTGTGGGGGCAGCTTCTGGCCCCAGACTCAGTCTCCTCATCTGTAGTCCATACTTACTGCCTTCCCACAGGCTGCCCATGGAGCAGATCCCCAGGCATTCTCCCAAGCCCAGAGAGGGGAGGGATCTGCCCAAGACTGCCCAGTCAGGTCTGTCCTAGGATCCAGGCCTTGCAACACCTATGCTAGTGAAAAGAGAACTGCCACAGGGGGTGAGCTGCCTGCACCCCCTAGGCAGGTCTGTGGCCAGCCTGTCTCCGGGGAGCCGGAGCATCCAAAGTCCACATTCCCGGTCACCTTGACTCATCAGCTCCTGCTGGATTTCTTCCAAGGCCGCGAGGTCTTCAGGGTCCTCCACCTACAAGGGAGAGGAAGAGCATGGGTTTGTGGGGAGGGAGCAGCCCCGGTGGCCACGGCTCAAGATTAAGAGGGTCCCTCAGGCTTCCCCTCACTCACCAGCCAAGTCTCCCTGTGCCTCTGGGCCCCCAGGCCCTCCTCACACTTGGGTTGCAAGGCCAGCCACTCTGCCTCCATAACCTCCTGGGCCACGAGGCCTCGGGGAGCTTCTCCCACCCGGCGATACTTGTCCAGGAGCTGGGCACGGCTGTTCCTCATTCTCTGAAGACACTGCTGGCAGGAGGGAAGCAAGCAAGTGTAAAACACACGAAGGCTCCAGAAGAGCGATGCCCCCGGCCAAGCTGCGGATAATCACAGGAAGAGGGGCCCTGGGGGGAGGGGGATAGCCTGGGGGCACCCCACAATGCCACCTTCACTGGCACCCCTTGTGAAAGGAGCCCTGAGATCCTGGGAGTGAAAAAGACGGACGAAACTCAGGCAGGGAGGGAGGAGAAGGAAGCCAAGAGACACTCCTGGGGAAACAGCTGGGCAGGGAGGCTGCCCCAGTGGGGTCGGAGGGCTGGAGGGCGGGGAGGGGCATCCACGGGCACCCAACACCGCCAGGGCCACCCCGACCCGCAGCTGCAGCTCCGCACAAAGAGCGGGTCTGAGCCGACTCTGTCCGCTGGCGTCCAGACTGGGAAACGGGCTGGGGGGAAACCGAGGGCTGGGGAGGCTTCGTGGCTCGGACATTCAGGCCGGGTAAGAACTACCCTAGACACATGGCTGACAGCCTCTGCAGCCTGGCCCACCACCTACCCACTGCACGTGGTCTGGAAGGAGCCAAGCCTGGGCCTCACAATTACTAGGCGGTTCCAATGGGGTATGAACCCATGGGTAGCGCAGCTCCACCAACAATGCACAGGTGCTGCAGGCAGAAAGGAGCAGCATCAGGAGAGGGGGCGGGAAGGGGCGGGGCCTAGAGCCCCGGCCGCAGGAGGGAGGAGGCACTCGGACCTGGGCCACACTCACCTGCCTGTACTTCTCCTTCCAGGGCGGGCCCCCAGGTTGCTTGTGAAGGGCACGCCGTCCCTGCCCCGGCGCGCCCTCCTCCATGATCACGGATGCCCCAGCGAGGGCCGGCCTCTAGAGGATCCCAATTCCTTCTCCCGGCGCCCTTTCCCCCCACCGCACTGCATACTGGGAACAGTAGTCCGATCACTGACTACGCATGCGCACTTGCCTCCGGCGCATGTCGGGAACGGTAGTCCGCAACCTTCTCGCCCTTTTAGGCCCCTCCCCCTCGGATCCTCACGGGACTGACACCGAGGACCAGGGCGCCCACGCTTTCTTCCTCAGCAGGACTCTGTCTCGGCTCCCCAAGCCCAGAAAGGCAGCATTGCGAGAACCCGACAGAAAAACTCTGGGCTCCTTGGCGGACTTGCCCACCCGGGCTTCATTCTGCCTAAGGGTAATAGAGGCGGAACCGCCTCCATAAAGTGGAAACCCTGAAATGGAAGGGGAGGAGTGTCTTTTCCAGAGGAGCTGGCTCCGGGAACCACGCCCTCTATCGTGACGCCAGCGGGTCAGAGTTCACAGGCCAGGCCGCGGGTTCGGCCCGTGGCAGCTTCCGGTTCGGATTGGGCAGAAGGGCGGAGGTCGCTGATTGGTCGGAGAGAAGGGAGCGTCGATTGGACGGCAGAGGGGGGCGGGACCCAGGCAGGCGGCGCGGGGAAAGATGGCGGCGGCCGAGGAGGCCGGCGGCGACAGCGAACAGTGGCGACTGTGGCTGCCTCAGCACATAGTATTCGTGCGGCTACGCGAGAGCCTACGGGCCCTGAGCCCTCCTGCGCCGGGCGCCGAGCAGCCGAGGTCTCCCGGCCTTACTCGGAACCTTCTTTTCGGGCTCGGGGCCGAGCTCTTTCTGTGGGACGGGGCGGCCGGCGCTTTCTTGGCAGTGCGCCTGCGCGGCCCAGGCCCCGCCTCTGGCGACGAGAGCGGGGGTGGCGGGAGCGGCGGCGGCGAGGGATCTTCCCTGAGCCGCTACCAGGTAAGGGCGGCGCCGGACTGCGCCTGCGCGGGGGGCGTTCCCGGCGAGGCTGGTTGCTAGGCGCTTGAGGCTGTTGCTAGGGCTGGAGCGCTGCTGTTTTTAACCAGGCGTGGTGGAGTCCGGGCGCTCCCAGATGAATGAAAAGCGTTTCAGCTCCTTGTTTCTGCGGGGACTCCGTGACCCCGTTTGGCGTTTTTGTGGCAAAGATACTGGAGTAGTGACTTGCCCACAGTCACGCGGCTAGTAAGTGGCTGAGCTCTGATCCGAACTCAGGAAAGCACCCTGAGGGGCCCTGGTCTAGTGCCTCTTGTGTGCCAGAGCCGACCCAGCACCAGGATGGAGGTCAAGCGGTAAGAGTCGGAGGCCGCCTCTTAGAGGCTGTGGGTGACGTGACCCACCCAGGGACCGGAAATAAATGTTTGGTCTCTGACTAGAAAGAGGGAGTGGAGACTCTTTATCAAAGCCCCTACCTGCCCTAAAACTGTGACCCTCCCATTGATTCTTTAGCTTAGAGTTGTAGAAGCTCCTTGACCTTCGAAGAGGTTAAGGGGGGGTCACTAATTGGGCATGATTTGGATCCAGGTCTTCTGGACTACAGCACTGGTCTTTAAACATTTCTGTTGCTCACACCTATCAGATTGACTAAGAAATAGGGGTACTAATGTCATGTGCTGTAGGAGCCATTCTGGTGAATAATTTGGAAGCATGCCCAAATGGCTTATAAAACTGCATATCCTTAGACCAGCTCTGCATCCAGACAAAGGTCCACAGGCACAGAAATGTTTATAGCAGCTCTTTTTTTGTGGCACCGAACAATTGGAAACTGAGGGAATGTTTGAACAAATTGTGGTGTATGGTTGTGAGATATGATCATACTCTTGTTTTGTAAGAAATAACAAAAGGGAGTGGTTTCAGAAAATCTGGAAAGGCTCCTAATGAACTGCTGCAGAGTGAGGTGGGCAGAACCAGAACATTGTACACAGTAACAGCAACAATGTAACAATGATCAACTGTGAATGACTTATGTGAACTGCTGCAGAGTGAGGTGGGCAGAACATGGTGCACACTCTAAGCAATGTTGTACAGTGCTCAACTGTGAATGGCTTAGATATTCCCAGTAATAGGATGATCCAAAAAAAATTCTGCAAGGTGCCATCCGCTTTGGGAAGGGAACTTGCTTTCTTGAGTTGCCCTGTTTTCCAGAGATGAAGCCTCTCTAAACTAACACACCAGTGAGCTCTTTGAAACTTGCAGTGATGGTGAAAGCTGAGTCAGCTCCAAACCTAGTCTAGCCCAGACTGATAAACTGTTTGTGCAGCTGAGACCTTTTCTCATAAGCAGAGCCTTCTCCCTTCCTCCTCCCATGCCAATAGCAGTGGGAGGGCTTGTCCTTCACTCTTCCCATGAGACCTCCCCTTTCTGTTGTACCCATCAATCTTTCAGGCTCTTTGGTATAAGAAATTCCCCTGTGCATGTAGTTGTCTCTTCTAATAAATCAGTAAATAAACCCTGCGGATTAAAAGTCTCCAGAGAAATAACTAATGGAGTCCAAATGTCAATTGAAGCATCATTTGCTCACTTATTTTTCTTGCTTTTTTGCAACATGGCTAATATAGAAATATGTTCTGGGCGATTTCATGTGTATACATGATACCACGTTTCTTGCCTTCACAATGTGGGGAAGGGGAGAGAATTTGGAACTCAATTTTTTTTTAAGTGAATGCTGAAAATAAAATGCTAAAAAACCCCCAAAAACCCATTGCCATAGGATCTTGGATTTAGAGCTTTGGAAGCTCCCTTCTGTCCCCCACCCTCTGTTGAAGAGGAGCCTGGGTGGAATTGAAACTTGTCCTTTCTGAGGCTGGTCACAATGGCTGTAGTCTTTGTTTTGTTGTTTTTTCTCTTAAGTCGTATTTCTTTCCCCACACATAGATGAATCAGAATCCATTGCAAATACCCAGTTAATTATAGACTTGACTTCTGTGTGTAATTGAAGCAAAGCCTTTCCTGCTGGCATGCCACAGGAAACTCATTCTCTTTACTGGCCATGGCAGAAGGCAGGTGGAGGATGCAAAGGAAGAGAAAGATCCTATGGCAAGGGGCTTTTGGGTTTTTTTTAGCATTTTTTTTTCAGCATTCACTTAAAAAATTGAGTTCCAAATTCTCTGTTCTGCCAGGCCTGCAGAAGGCGGTTTTCCCTCAGGCCTTCTGTCAGATAATAAATAAGAGAAAGGAACATCTTTTACAAGTGGTTAAAATAAAATATTTTATTACGTGAGCTTTGCAGCGTTCCAGTTAACTAGAGCAGTACTGTATGATTTTCCCCCCCTTTCAAATGACTAACATTTTCCCATCAACATTAATCCCAGCTTGCCTTAATTTCCAGAGATTGCTTTGTATAAATCCGCCCCTATTTGAAGTCTACCAAGTCTTGTTGAGCCCAACTCACCACCACGTGGCACTTATTGGCACCAGGGGCCTCACTGTCCTAGAACTTCCAAAGCGATGGGGGAAGAATTCTGAATTTGAAGGTGGGAAATCGACGGTGAACTGTAGGTAAGTTGGATCTTCCTTCAGGTCTTGGATTGGGTGGTTCGTGGTGCATGTAGAGGAGCACTTTGGTCCAGCAGTCTTGAAGGCTGTGTACGTGCGTGGTGAGACAGGGGCAGTTTTGTGTGTTTCTGGCAAAATTCATGATTTAATTACAGCAAATACGTTTTATCCTTCAAAGTCTGATGTCTTGTCTTTGGAGGCCCATCAAAAACAGTCATCTGGTCCATTACTTTGAGAGTTTGATTTTTCTCCCTAACAGTGGTAAACAGATGTAAAGCCAATCAGCAGTAGATTCCTGAGAGAATGCCGCTGTGAACAGCCTTTAAGATTCGGATTACACAGTATTAGTGAACACTCTGTTTATTCCATTACAAAATCAGATTCAGTACAGTGTTCACAGTTTCACCAGTTCACAACATTATATACAATCTTCAGAACAAGGAAAGTCTCAATATTATATCTTAT
>JAQQSW010019873.1:0-10960 GCA_028646575.1 Pseudocheirus occidentalis
AGCTTTCAGATACTGGGAGAGGAACACTCTCTCTCTCTCCCTCTCAGCTGACTTCAGTCTCCACGAATCCTCCTTCACTGAGGAGCCAACTCCAAAATCTGTCTCTCTCTCTAAAATTCTCCTGCTTATAAGCACTGGCCTTCTCCCAAGTCAACAGGGGAGTTCACACCTTTTCACCAATGGACAGAGTTCTGTACTTAGCCCTAAGTATCTGATCTACTTAGCCCTAAGTATCAAACAAATTGATTACCATTACACATGTACAAAAATATTTATAACAGCTTTTCTTGTGGTGGCAAAGAACTGGAATTTGAGGGGATGCCCATACATTGGGGAATGGCTAAACAAGTTGTGGTATATGAATGTAATGGAACACAATTGTGATATAAGAAATGATAAGCAGGTGGATTTCAGAAAAATCTGGAAAGACATGAACTGATGTTGAGTGAAACGAGCAGAGCCAGGAGAACATTGTACATAGTAACAGCCAGTGTGTGATGACTGATATTGATAGATGTAGCTCTTCTCAGCAATACAGTGATCTAAGACAACTCTAAAAGACTTGCTTTTTTGTTTTTTTCCTTTCTCATAGTTTTTCCCTTTTGTTCTGATTCTTCTTTCACAATATATGACTCATGGAAATATGTTTAATATGATTGTAAAAATATAGCCTATATCAGATTGCCCCCCAACTTGGGGGAGAAAAATATTTAGAACTCAGTCTTATAAAAGTGAATGTTGAAAACTTTAAAAAAAAATTAAGTAACAAATTTTAAAAATAAAGGTTTGGTAGAATTTTGTAAATGGTCTATCTAGTTTTTCAAGAATAAAGATGGTGATGCTTGAAGGTAGAGCACAGCATATTTAATTTGTTATATGTTCAACTAATGTGCAGATAGGTAAATAAAATATAGCAGATTTGTTCCAAAAGGGCCCTGTAAGTATGGCTGTCCCTAACAAATGTAAACAAGACTGCTGCTTAAATCTAAAAACATAAAACCAGCTGCTAAACACTGGCTCCACTATTACTTCTGGTCATCTGTTTCAAAGGATCCCATCTATGTCATCTTCTTAACAGATAAGGCATGGAAGTGAAAATTTGGGCCTGATTCCAAGTCTACCTGAGACATTCCACCAATTAACAGTTCAGTCTCCAACTCCTTTAAAAAACAAAACAAACCCCCCCCCCCCAAACCGCACATACCTAAAATATTAAGGTTAGGGGTGGCTAGGTGAATACAGCACCAACTCCGGAGTCAGGAGGACGGGGTTCAAATCTGGTCTCAGACACATAACACTAGCCATGTGACCTTGGGAAAGTCACTTAACCCCAATTGCCCTGCCTTCCCCCCTCCAAAAAACAAAATAAAACAAAAAAATTAAGGTTATTCATCCCTTAAATTAGGGTCAGTCAACACTTTGATGACCTTTATAACCCTGTCACGAAATAGGGAAATTTAACCTTAACCCAAAACTCCACCAGACACTTCCAAAATCCTGAACTTAGCATCCCCAGTTTTTCTACCTCTCATCAGTTCACCCTCCCAGAATAGTGTGTTTTATCCTCATTAGGACCCTAGGTCTCTTGATCTCAATTTGTGTGTGTGTGTGTGTGTGTGTGTGTGTGTGTGTGTGTGTACACGTTGTTCTCTGTTGTGCTAATTTTTGTGTTTTATACAATCAGCCTCATTTATTTTTAGTGGTTTATTTTATTTACTTAATATGTGATTTTTTTTCTCCAATGAAGATAAGTATATATTAATTTTTATAACAGTTGAAATGCCAAACAATTCTAAGGTTCCATACCAGACCTAACAAACTGACAAAAACGACAAAAAGATGGAGACGGCCAATATGGGAGAAACTGTGGAAAAACAATAATGATTTGCTAGTGGAGCTCTGGATTCACCCAGCTTTTTGAGAAGGCAACTGGGAATGATGTTAAAGTATTTAAAATGTCCATACCTTTTGACTGTGAGATTGCATTGCCAGGTCTATATCCCAAAAAGATCCCATGTATTCCAAGCTACTATTTATAGTAGCAAAGAACTGGAAACAAAGTATATGCTCATAGACTGGAGAATGGCTAAGCAAATTATGGTACCTGAATGAAATGAAATATTGGGCTGTAAAAAATATAATACAAGAGAAGCATGAGGAGACCTCAGTGAACTGATGATGCAAAGGGGAGTAAGCAGAACCAGGAAAACTATTTGCAGTTGACTACAACAATGCAAATAGAACACGCATACAGTAAACTGAATGCTATCAAATTACAGTGACTGAGTTTGGCCCCAAAGAAGAGATATGAAACGGCACTTCCCTCTGCAACTTTGTTAAGGTGGGAGATTATGGATGTGGCACACTGCATGTGATGTGGAGTCTTTCAGTGTATTATTTTTTTGATAACTTTTCTCTATTGTTTGTTATAATGGATGGGGAAGAGATCTATAAAGGAAAAAAATCTAAGATGATATAAAAACATCAAATATTTTAAAACATATTAGCCACTGATCCAGTCAGAATTTTTATTCTGTAGGGTATTTATCTAAAATCATTATTCACTGCACTGATAATTTTTCTTGACTTGTTCTCCAATATTTCAAGATTTTGGGTTAAGCCAGTCAAGTAGCCTCATGACAGAGCACTGGATTGGGTCAGGAAAGCATGAATTTGAATCTGCTTTCATCACTTAGTGGCTGAATAACCCTGGGCAAGTCACTTAATCTTTCTACACTTTTTTCCCTGATAAATCCTCACTTTATTTCCAGAAAAAGAACTGATAAATGGATGTGTAGAATGAGTATACATATATATCTATACATATACATACATATGTATGAGTGTATCCACCCCACAGTCACACAATAGTCACACAGACTATTTTTGCCCAACCTGTAGTAGAGCATTCAGATTTAATCAGACTTCAAGGGGTTTCCCAGAGCCTGCACTTCATCAGGAATGTCTTTTGCCCTTCTTTGTATATCCCCTGTGCTTCAGTGTTTACTGACCAACTTTAACCTACCTCACAAGTTTGTCAAGTTGGTTTAAAAGGATATGAGCAGACAGTTCACAAAATTACAAACTATTAACAACCACATTAAAGATTGCTCCAAATCACTAATAAGAGAAATAGAAATCAAAACAATTTGTAAAGTAAAATTTGGTTTTACTTTACACTCAGCAAGTTGGTAAAGATAATAAAACCTGGAAATAGTCAATATTAAAGGGACTTAAAACACAAATACAATTGGAGCTGTTAACTGGTCCAACCATTGTGGAAAGCAATTTGGCTACTGGCCAAAAAACATTACTATAAAATGGTCATACCCTTTCGACTCTGGGATTCCATTGCTAGACATGCACTCCAGGGAGGTTGACTGGGATTCCACTGCTAGACATGCACTCCAGGGAGGTCGTATGTGCTTTATGCTATATACACATGAGCAATTGTCAACCTGAAGCTAAAAATAAATTTGAGAAACTGAAGAATAGGATAAAAACTTTTAGATTATAAACTCCATGAGAGGAAAGACCCTGTTTTTGCATAAACAGTTTATCTCTCCCAGTATATCTTGATAAAGTACATCAAGTACTTGAAATACATTGAATGAAATTAAATGACTGGCTGTGGCTAGGGGAAGGAATTTAATCACCAAGGTTTAATCAGTCATTAAACATTTATTAAGTGCCTACTACTCTCAAGCACTGTGCTAAGTATACAAAAAAGGGGCAAAAGAAAGTTCCTGCCCTCAAGGAACTCACAATCAAATGGAGGAGACAAAACGTTTCCCATAGATTGGATTTTTTAAAATGTATTTTAATCAGGCACATAGGAACTTGATTAATTCAAGGGACCTCAATAAAGATGGAAAATGCTAAACATTAATTATTTTATAAACACCCTAAATTGTGATAACTGAAATAAATTTTAAAATTTGTTTTTCTTCTTGTTTTAATCATTTCTGAGTTGCACTGGCTTAATAAGACTGTGTGAATGAATTTCGATTTCAGGTCTGTGGAAATATCAAGATATGCTCATAAAAATAAATATAATCCATTATCCTTTCAGCTTCCTGTCAGTGAACCATGCTGTAACTAATGTAGGGACAATCCCTTCCTTTTTTAGATCAGTTTAGTTCCAGAAAGATAGAAGAAGGTAATAAGTAGAGCAGCTAGTTGGCAAAGTCCAGCCTTGAGTCAGTAAGACCTGACACGTCTCAGACACTTAATAGTTGTGTGACACAGGTAAGTCACTTAACCCTGTATGCCTCAGTTTCCCCATCTGGAATATAAGCTGGAGAAGAAAATGGCATACCACTCCAGTATGGTTACCAAGAAAACCCCAAATGGAGTCATGAAGAGTCGGACATGACCGAAACAACTGAACTGACAACAAAGGTAATAAGTCTGTGGACAATCCATTGTACGCTGATCCAGAAACAAACCTCATAAGAGGATCCTGGAAAAAAAAAAAAAAAGTGGTACAAATGTACTGGTCTGAGATGAATGAGATTTTTAAAGGAGGGAAAAATCACAAATGACAAAAAAAATTCTAGGGACTAGGAGAGTAAGGGTTGTGGGGAGCTGGATAAATGAGGAAAATCCACGTTTACACAGCACACACCAAACCACAGTTTTCCTTACAGCAACCCTAGCAGACAAAGCCAATATTACCACTGAGGCTCCCCGAGCTAGTAACAGCTTTGTCCGCTCCAAGTGGACATCTTGGAATCCGGGTTCCTACTGGCTTCTCTGACTCAAGCAAAGATTGAGTTAAGACGGTAGAGCTGCTCAACGGACCAACTGGATAGAAGGAGGAAATGTTTATGAAACAGACTGCGAAAGTACATCCAAGATTAATATGTCTATTTTTCCAAAGTCCTGCTCTGTGTGCACTGCACCTACCTGGTAAGGTTACTCATAGAAAACAGACATATTAATCTGGATTTTTTTTTAATATAAGATTCATGCCTGGCACATGACATAGTAGTAATGGGGTAAAACAAAATTATTTAAATATCTGCTAGATATTTCTTCCTTCTCTCTTCCCCTACTTCTCCCTTCCCTCCTCTCTTCTTTTTCCCTCCTTTCTCACTCTCTCTTCCTCCCTTCTCCCCCCCCTCCGCCTCCGTTATTTCCGTTTCCTATTCTGTCCCTCCTTCCCTCCCCCCCCCGTCCCCCAGGAAGTGTGGTGTACAGTGAAAAACAAAACAAAACCAAAATCCCACACCTGTTTGATACTGCTCGTGTAACCCTGGAAAAGTCTCTTTGTAGTGGTCTCTAGGGTCCCTTCCAGATCCGAATTTATGACACTAATCCTAGCGCTCTTTCTGTATCACGAATAGAGAAAGCGAGGGCTGAGGCAGTGTAAGCAGAGGGAAAAGCTTGCTAGGTAGAGAGAGAGAGAAGGAAGAGCAGCCGCGCTCCGAAAGCCAGAGCCAAGGACCTGGGCCCAATTCGAGGTTCGCCGCAGCCTGTCGGCCCCGCCTCTGTCTCCGCCTCCTGTGACACGTGACCGTGCACATTCCAAACGCCCCAAAACGCGGTAAACTTAGTCGCCTTCTCTGGAGGGTTCTGGTCTGGGGATAGAAATGCTGGGCGCCAGGACCCGGCAGACCACGCGCCGCTCCAAAAGGTCTGGAGTCGGTGAAGCGCGTGAGGAAGAGGAAGAGGGAGAAGTGCTGGTCGCCCGGCCGCGGCGTGCCAGGAGCAGCCCCCGATGGGATTCGGCTAAGGAAGAGGAGGTGCAAAGCGCCCCGCCTAGCTCCGGCCTGTACTCCCGGTGTGAGGAGAAGGAAGGGCTGAGCACCCAGTCCCGGCGTTCCCGGAGCACTGGCCGCAGGAGCGCGCCGGGAGAGGATGGGGAAGTGCGGGGCTCCAGGCCTGGGCGGCCCGAGCGCAGCATAGGCCACAGTGCAAAACTGGACCAGGAGGATGTGCTGGCCACGCGCAACACCCTGGGCCAGAACGCCCCGAGGGAGGACGAGGCGGTGGGCTGCAGGACCCGTTCCTCAGGCGCCAGACAGAGCTTAAGAAAGTGTACCGGGGAGGAAGAGGAGGTGTGGGGCACCAGACTCCTGCGCCCCAAGCACGGCGCTAGCGGGGACGCGAAAGTTCAGAGCGCTACACCTGTGAGCGCCAAAAGCAGCACGGAAAAGAGCGCACGGCGGGAGAGCGAGGCCGCGCCGGAGCCGGGCACCAGGTCCCGGCGTGCCTCGAGCGGCACTAGTGGGCATGTGAAAGTGCGCAAGGAAGAGAAGCGCGCATTGGGCACCAGGTCCTGGAGGCGGGTGGCATCTGTCCCGGTCAAGTACGCTGTTCAGGGGGAGGACGAGGATGCGCCACGCACCAGAGACGTTACGGGCCCGACTGATGCTGGAGACGAAATGCGGGCTCGCACGTCTGGCCACCTAGGCGAGGAGGAGATGGTACCGAGGTCACCGCGGCCAGCGCCCATCCCCAGCCGGGACGCTGGGAACTATGCACTGGACACGGACGACCAGCGGGCCATACCCGGTATCAGTGGTAGAGAAGAGACCCCTCCAGCTGCCTCCTGTAGAAAAGAGAGTGGAGAAGAAGAGAGGAGGGAGGAGGACGAAGACTGTAATCTGGTCCGGCAGCTGCTCAGGTTCTTACCCCTTTTGGTTTAGCTCCACCCCCAGCTCCAGGAGCGAATCTGTTGGTAGCAAGTCTCAGAGAATCCAAGCCTTCACTTTCCAGACTAGGAAACTAAGCATAGTGATGATCCGTGCAGAGCTGTCAAGCAGCCAAGAAATAGTCCAATCCGGGCTAATAGGCTTTCTGCCCATGCCCTTCCTAAGTGAGGAAAGGCTTGTGTTTCAATTTAACGTTTCATTTTCTAATCCGGACAAGAAAGGTATTTCTTGTTCATTTGAGATAATTCAGAATTTAATTGGGTGGGCTCTTTTCAAGATAGGGTTCCTTTTACAAATTTTAATGTTCCATCCTTTTTGCCTGTTGCTACCGCTTTACTTAGATAAGTAAGCTGTTTTAGGCAAATAGTTTTTTGTTGGGTAAACTGAGTTTGGCTACTGGAGGGGTCACCCCATCTTTTAAAGCAATTTGTTGGGAACCAAAAGAATACTATAAACAGTAAATCGCTGCTTTTGGGAGGATTGAAATTATTTAGCAATTTCATACACTACTTGAGAGAATATTTGGTTATTTTCCCTGCCTAAATTTTCTTATTATCCTTCAGATCCTCAAAAAGGGTCCTTTTATTTAAAAGTCCCATCCCCAATTCACCAAGTGACTGTTGGGTTAATCATCAAACTTCTTCAAGCAGCATTTTTTAAAAAATCTGTAATGTTACCCCCAAACTACTTATCTCTAGGACTTTTTAATGCTTGAGCAAAGGAATGATAGCCTTGCCAAAGGCTTAAAATTGGCACCAAGATTCTTTGCTTCATAAAACTGCTTGCTGATTATTTACCATTATTGGCATGATTCCTGTTTTTCCTAGTGTTCTCTGAATGAAAAGCATTGAAACAATCACCTTGTGTGTCGATTATACTTTCAAATACCTGTAAAGAAAGAGATTTAACATTTAACATGTTTTGGTTGTTCCAATAGCTGCCCCCAACGATGGACTGTTTCTTTTGAGATAAAGGTCAGCAGGTCATGATCCTTCCTTTAAAAACATTCTAAGTCCTTGACTTAAAGTAGCCATTGACCAGTTTTTTGTTGAATAAACCAAAAGGCTTAGTTCTTGTACGTTTTCCCATATTGTGTTTTTGTTCTTTTCTCTTGACCTGTGGAAAATGTGGAAAATTTTAGTTGTCTTGTAGGAAAGTGCAGACTATATGAATAAACAGTATTCCCAGGGGAATATATGATAATATTATATATAGCATAGAGTATAATACTATAGCATTCCTGTGGAAATCACTACCTTGTTCTAACTCTGAGCTTTCCTTTATAGACTGAAGGATCAGATTAAACAACAGCTACTGGAATATAAGACAGAGGTTGAAGCAAGTAAGTCTTTCTTTAGGTTTCATGATCATCAGATTTGATTGTAGAGAGAATAATAGAAAACTGCTAAACTGTTTTTGTTCAGTTTTGTCTGACTCTTTTTGACCCCATTTAGGGTTTTCTTAGCAAAGATACTAGAATGATGTGCCATTTCCTTCTCCAACTCATTTTACAGATGAGGAAACTGAGGCAAACAGGCTTAAGTGACTTGTCCAGGGTCACAGCTAGGAAGTATCTGAGGCCAGATTTGAACTCAGCAAAATGAGTCTTCCTGACTGCAGATCTGGCACTCTCACACACTGTGACACACCTAGCTGCCAATCCATTGTTTAGGGGAAAGGAATTGTGCCTGTCCAGATATTCATTGCCTACTTTGTGTATATCTTTTCTGTGCCTAACAGCCCTACAAAATAAAATTCAAACTTTGTCCTTGGCCTTTAAGAACTTTCAGAAAGTGTATTATAGTAGAAAACGTACTGGATTTGAGTTAGACATGTGTTCGAATCTTAGTTGCCATTGATTTTTTTTTGTGTGACCTTGGACAAATTCTCTGGACTTCAGTTTCCTCGGCTGTAAAGTGAGTCTTGGATCAAGTTTAGCTACACTTTTAAAGCAGTATCTCATAAGCCTTATTAATCTCGTTATACAACTAAGATATACATATGAAATAATGCAGTCGTTTTATATTTCATGTCGAAGTGTCTCATATGCCACAAGGCAACATCTGAAGGACTGAGGGTTAAAATGAGTGTTAGAGACTGTAATCATTTTGTGACGTCAGGGAGAATGGGAAAATCATCATGGACTGCAAAAAGGAAGTTTTTTTTTAAGGCATGAAAAGTCTATAAGATTTGTATAAGCATAGGGTGGAGGAAGGGAATTTACAGCTCAGAGTTGGAAAATAGCATCTTGTTGGAGACAGTGGGAAAATGGTTCTGTCTGAAGTAGAGGGCTCCAGTTTGGGACCGCGTTATGGGAGAGGACCAAGTTATGGAGAGCCTTGAATACAAGATTTTCCTGACTCCAGAGCTGATGCTTTCTTTATCTACTGTGCCACCTAGCTGCCCAAGAGTAGGTGTAGGCAAACCAAATTCAGGGCATCAGTCATAAGATAGAGTTCTCTTAAATTTCCAAAAGCCTCAAGAAACATATTTGAAAGAGTAGGAAAGCAATTGCCTTGCTTACCTTGAATACTCTTCCCTACCTACATATAGCTTTTAAATCCCTTCTCCCCCACCCCTACAACCCCACGGGGAGAGGTGGGGAAGTCAGGGCAATTGGGATTAAGTGACTTGCCCAAGGTCACACAGCTAAGCTAGTAAGTGTCAAGTGTCTGAGGCTGGATTTGAACTCTGGTCCTTTTGACTCTATTTGACTCTATGTGGCCGGTGCTCTATTCATTGTACCACCTAGCTGCCCCTTAAATCCCTAAGACAAGGATTTCTAGGAATATTGCTTCCTTTGTAATTCACAAAAGATGTAAAGAGTAGAACAAAATGTGAGGTTGAAGCCAAGAATTACAGTAAATCCTTATTACCTGTGCCCCTTCAATTGCATGCTATGCTTGAATTTGGCTGTTGGGACAGCTAGGTGGCACCATGGATAGAAACTCATTCTCCTGAGTTCAAATCTAGACTTACGTACTAGCTGTGTAACCCTGGGTAAGTCACTTAACCCTCTTTGCCTTAGTTTCCTCATCTGTAAAATGAGCTGGAAAAGGAAATGACAAACCACTCCAGTGTTTGCCAAGAAAACCCTACCTGGGCTCCCTGAAAGCGAGTAGCAACAGGCAAAAAGGATGGAACATTAAAATTTGTAAAAGGAACCCCATTTCGAAAAGAGCCCACCCAATTAAATTCTGAATTTCAGCCACTAAGTTATCTCAAATGAACAAGAAATACCTTTCTTGTACCACTACATTCTGCAGATCCCCTTTCTGACTCATCTCAAACTTATTCCCAGTGCCTCATTAATAAAAGTAACCTTTGATGCTCCTTTCCAGACATTTTTATAAGGCAGTTCTCATCAAGAAGTGGTAAAGAGGGGCCTGATAGCTGGGAATGAGTGTTGTAGATTTCTTTTTTCTAGACACAATCCCCTTGGATTTCTTTTGTGTATGGTTTTATATGTCCTTGTTTCTCTCTACAGAATGTAAGGATTGCTTTATTTGTGGCTTTTTATCTCTAGCAACTAGCAATGGTACCTGATACATAACTAAATGCTTGTTTGCTGATTGATTATAGGACTTAACCCATCATTTTCTTTCATTTACCTGCTGCAAGTTTGTAATTGCAAGGATTTTGGCCGCCTTTTCTATTATGATTCTGTATTGACATACTTTTTCACAACATTATCTTTACATTTTAAAAAGATTTATGCATCACAAAACATAATTTCTCTAACTAAAGACAAGTTGAAGGCTGTGAGTCTTTGATATCAACAATTTACAAGTGATTCCTTTTTTCTTTTTTTTCTTCCTGTTCACCTTTTTCTCTTGCTGATTCTGCAGATTTTCATGACTAAAAATTGAACAGCTTATACAGGTCCCCTCCATCAAACTTGCATATAAACCAATATGTCAGATGTTATCCTAAGAATAAGTACTTAGGAGGCCCAGTGTCACAATAATGGTTGTCTCCCTATTTTTTTTTTGTTTTTCCTTTAATTAACTTTTGTTTATTTTTAGTTTACATCATTCATTTCCACGAGATTTTGAGTTACAAATTTTCTCCCTGTCTTCCCCCTACCCACCACCTCAAAACAGCAATCCCACTGTATATCCCCTCCCCCAATCTGCTCTCTCCTATATCCTGACCCCCCTCCGCATCACCTCTCTGACTTTCCAGTAGGGCAAGATGGATTTCCCTACCCCAGTGCCTGTATATCTTATTTCCTAGTTGCATGTAAATTATATATTTACAAAAAAAAAAATATATATATATATATATATATACACCAAAAA
>JAQQSW010019874.1:0-10960 GCA_028646575.1 Pseudocheirus occidentalis
AGTGTTATGGTTTCTGAATAAAGACCTTGGTTCTGCCTTCCATGTGGAGAGTTTGCTATATTTTGTGATCCAAAACTACACCAATATATTCATAACCATCATGGGTGTTGTGAATATCTCATTATTGATACACCATAGAAGATCTATACAGCAGACCGGAGGGCCTGCTCCAGAGCCTTTCATCTTTCACAGATACCACGTGTCACATTCAAACTGCCCGTCTGGCATCCCTCATTCTATCTGCTTATCACTTTTTCTGGTCATTGCTGCTGTTCAGTCATTTTTTAATCATGTCCAACTCTTTGTGATCCCCCTTGGGGTTTTCTTGGCAAAGACCCTGGGGTGGCTTGCTATTTCCTTCTCCAGCTCATTTTACGGATGAGGAAAACCGAGACCAACAGGGTTATGTGACTTGACCAGGGTCACAATGCTGATAAGTATCTGAGGCTGGATTTGAACTCAGGAAGATGAGACTTCCTCAGTCCAGGCCTGATAATTGATCCAATTTGGGGCATATATGTGTTTAATAAAGTCTTTTAGGCCATTCCTTGCATGCCACTCATAACTGGTCATGCTAATATACTTATGCCTTCCATGTGTCACCTTAGGGTCACTTACAGTATACTTAATATTTCTTTATATGTATAGTATGTGCATAATAATGCACAAGTATAATAATAATAATACACAACAAAATGTGTACTATTCACATTACAGAATTGTCAGAATTCAGCAACACCACAACTGCAAGATGCTTTGTAGCAGGAGAACGCATAGAGTATAAGTCTCCACTATTCACATTAATTTCATTGTCTCTGTTGATTACCCATGACCATCAGTTGCCACAGGTGTCTATATTAAATTGAAAGATAGATCACAGGCACAAGTTTAGCCACTTAAAGTAAATATTTGGGATTATCATCTGCAGAAGATATCATCTGGAAAATGGCAGATGGCAATTTTCCCTGGTCACCATAAGTGGAGTCTGGATTCCAGTCAGTGGCTTTGAAGTGAGAATTCCAGCTTGCTTCTGATGCCTCACACTGCTGGCTTCCAGCAGCTCTTGGTGAGTGAGCTAAGCAAATGCTTGCAAAGCCCAGGAGGGCCCAAAGTGAAGTCCATTCCAATATCAGGCCAGATGTAAGAAAAGCACTGTTTTATCACCACACTTTGAATTTGGATGCTGCTCTCCTTATCATCCTCATCATTCATTTATATTGACAGAAAGCCCACCTGCACTGGGTCATGGCTGATGCCTTTAAAAAGTGACTGATTTGCTATGGAAGCTCCATTTATGTTCAACTTAGGGACTTCTTTTTACTTTCCCCTCCTCAGTCCTATACTTCAACTCTTTTCTCTCTGCCTCCAAACAAAACAAAACACACAAGTTGGAGTGGTTGATGTGAGTAGAAATAAGGAGTCCCTTTTCTAGAATTGCAAGAATTTTAGACCTGGAAAGGACCTTAGAAGATGACCTTAGAAACTGTCTAGTTCCATCCTTTCATTTGACAGATAATACCAAAAGCTAGCGACTTGCCCACTTAGTGGCAAGGTTCTAGTGACTTGCCCAGTTATAGTGGCAAGGCCAAGACCAGAAGGTGTTTGTCTGATGCTCTGGCCGGTGTTCTTGTCACTAAACTGCTTCACAATCTGCAGGCTTTAATTGTACTGTCCAGCCATTGAAGAAGTACAAATTGCTCCAGGTTTTCTCTCTCTTCTCTTCCTTTCTGAAGTTTTTCTTCCTCTCTAAAGTCCTGTGTGAAAAATGCCTAAGGGTGAGGCTTCCAGTCTGTACTAGGGAAACATTCCTGTTCTTTCACATCTCATTTAAATAATTGGATTAGGGGAATTACAGAATTTTTGGAATTTTTATGAATGTCCTAGAGAAGTAATCAATCAAAAATATTTGGAGTATCTACTTTGTGCCTAATATAGCTGCATCAGGTGCTGCGGGGGACACTGTCTAAGTATAAAAGGAAGGAAGCAAGCATTTATTATGTACCTCCTTTGCTCCAGGCGTGCATTCTGTACAAATATTATCTCTTTTAATCCTCACAATAATCCTTGGTGCTAAGGTGCTATTATAATCCCCATTTCACGGTTCAGGAAACTGGGTAAGACAAAGGTTAAGTGACTTGTCCAGAGTCACACAGCTAGTAAATGTCTGAGGCTGGATTTGAACTAAGGTCTTCCCAACTCCAGACCTAGCACTCTATCTTCTGTACCATCTACCTGCCTGGTCCTGTCCCTTCCCTTCAGGAAGCTCTTTTGGTTGAAAACTAATGTAATCCTTGTGACAGGGGTCCCAACACAACATCAAGAAGCTGGGTACCTTTTAGGAAATTTCTCACATCTCTGCTCAATTATCCCTATGCAAACGTATAACTGAGCAATTCACTGTATGTCACCACCCGGTGTCACTGCTAACTGCCCTTGGAAGCACACTATTTATAATGTTCAAAGAAAAAAAAGGCTTACTTATGATTTGAAGGAAACACATACAACTGTCAGATCTCATCAATATTCCAGTGAGGATCAATAGCCTTTCCCCAAATCAGTGGGTGGCTTCAGGAATTGCCTGAAGCTCTCCATAGCTCCTAACTGGGGGCAACCATTCCCAATCTCAGTAGCTCTTGGTAACTCTCTGCCAAGTGGCATATCTCCTCTATTGTGGCTATTCATAGCACTTGACATCTGCCCTGCTTCCTTCTGCTTCTCATGACTCTTGGCATCACTAAGAGCATCGCCAACCCCTTTGCCAAAGGAAAAGACTACTTGTCTCAGTTCCCAGTGGGTATGATTTGGAGCATCCTGTTACGGCAGCCAACACTGGTCCAGGTCAAAGTGCCTCCACTCTGAGGTCTCCCTCAGTTTCTGCAGACCTCTGGCTTCACGCAAGTTCACTGAGCAGAAAAGAACACTCTACCCACTTACCCACCTCCTTGGTTGGGTTGACATGATATCCCAATCCACTGGCCTCTTTCTGCCAACTCTCTGGTGATGTGTTTCTCACCAGAATAAGTCTTTCCATCAAGTCTAGAAGCATTTCCAGAACATTCCTAATTCTCACTAAATGTCCTTCTGGTGTAAACTAGTACAAATTATTTGGAGTTCCTTCCCATTATATCCAAGGTAGCAGGATGAATAGGAAAATCCACATGTACCTCAGCATTGATGAACATTAGGAAAAGGAAAATTTTCAGTCCTTGCAAAATAAGTAAACTCAGATTTCTGTAGTATTTAAAAGTTTACAAAGCTCTTTGTCCATAAGAACATTTTGAAACAGCTAATGTATGTATTATTATCATCCAAGTTTTACAGAAAGGACCTCTAGGATCTCTAAAACCTTCATTTTACTTATAACTATGAAGCCAGGAGAGGGGTGTTGAATGTTTTAAGACCAAGTGGCTTCTCTCACTGTCTCCTCTCCCAGGATGTTTTCTTAGTCCAGCATCTAGGGCACAGACACTGATCATACAACCCTTTCTCTGGTCCAGTTTCCAGATCTCAAGGATGTCCATCACAGACTTCTCCCTCATCAAGGTCTGGGCAGCAAATTCACTGGGCATGAAATTGACATTAGGTTGATTGTCTCAGCAGAGCAGTATAGGTGAAATGTGACACCAGCCTTTCAAAAAAACAGTGGCTACAAATCGACCGAAATTTCAGCACTAACTAGAGGATTTGGTTTTTCTCCCTAAGTTACTGAGCCTCAGTGAGTAATAACAACCCAAATTTATTTTAAGGGGAACCAGGCAGGAGAGAATAGCAGGGATCAATGTAACTCATCACCTCCTCTCTAACCACAACAAACAGCAACAAAAGCAACAAACACCAGCTCAAAGGCATATTCTGCTGACAGAGTGTCAGCAGGAGTGTATACAAAGACAACCCCCAAGGATGTTGTGTTTTAAAAATACTGACATCAAAGCGAAGCTTCCCACCTTCCAGCTGCAGAGCTCAGTCTGGGCCCACAGGATTTCATGTCACTACTGCCACCACCAGGATGCATTTGCTGCTCTGGAGATAACAAACCAAGCCTGACTTACACATGTTCTTACACACACCACGAAGGAAATTGAGCATTTGTAATTTCAGAAGCTAAGAGTTTGCAGGAATTTGTATGTTCTTCCTTTTTACTTCAGGCTGATTCTCACAGACTTGATGAATGGCAAAATGGACTGTTGTTCTTTGCAAATATTGGTAACAATAACACTAATTTCTACCCCACGCAGATAACAGTAATGATAAAAGTAACAACAACAATTACCACGCTGTCTTAAACAAAATTAGCACCACCAAGAACCCAGCCAAACAAAAACTGGGATTTGTACAGTATAAGGTTGCTATTTTTCGTGGATGGACAAAACTGAAATCCCCATACTACAAATACAGACCTCAAACTATCTTGGGAAGTTCAACCCAGAAACTGTATTGGAATGAGAACATTACTACAGACCATACATATTGCTGCCCACCTTTGAGCTATAAAATCTAAAGAAGAATCTTGTGTTTTTTTAAAACAGATATTGGCATAAAAAATACTCAAAATTTCTAAGCTCCCTGGAATGAAAAGCCTTCTAAATGTAGAGTCCTAGCAGAAGAATTCAAAGCTTTGTGGGAATAGAAGATCTGTAAACATCCCTGGAGACCAGCTACTACTAAGGCCGTACCTACCAAGTGTGCTTTCAGTGAGCTCATATCCTAATATTTTTCTGCAACTACAAAGAAGCTATTTTATCTACCTGTGCAACAGTCCATGGAACAATGGATAGTAAGGGATAACTGCAGGAAATCAGTTTTGTCCTAGAATTGTTTTTATATGCACCCCCTACTGGGAAAAAAAATTAAAACATAATAATAACCAGAGTCATGATGTCACATTTTTATAGTACTTTCAAGTCTACAAAGTTCTTTCCTCAAAAGAATCCTGTAGGGGTGGCTAGGTGGTGCAGTGAATAGGGCACCAGCCCTGGAGTCAGGAGGAGCATCTGAGTTCAAATTCGGCCTCAGACATTTAACACAAAAACTAGCCATGTGACCTTGGGTGAGTCACTTACTCCCAACTGCCCTCCAAAAAGAAAAAAACAAAGAATCCTGTAAGGAAGCAATGCACAATAGAATGAGACCTGGCTATGTAGTCAGAGGACCTGGATTCAAATCCTGCTTCTCCTACTTATGATGTGTGACCTTAGGCAAGTTGACTAACCTCTCTGGGCCTCAGTTTCCATAAATGTAAAATAATGGCATAGGAGCAAATACCCTGTGAGATCCAGATCCATGATTCTGTGAAAGGTAGATAATGAAAATATTATTATACCCATTTTATAGATGAGGAAACTGAAGCTCAGGAATCAAAACAACAGAGTTTTAAATAAACGAAGAGCTGAGTTGGGAAAGGGACTTCCTGTGTTTGTTGAATTTTATAGCAAGGAGAATTTTATATTTAAATCCTTGGACCATAGTTTGAAATTCTTCTTTTCTCAGAGCAAAAGACACAGGTTGGTTCTGAATCCATTCTCTTCTGTAATCCACCCCCAGCAGATCTGTATTATCTGTTTCCCTCTATTTCTCACCTTTGTCTGCTTAGCTGCCTAGCTTCCTGGGAGGAAGCCTTCAAATTAATCCCCCAGCCAGCTCCAGGGTAATATTAGAACACAGACCTAACGTGAGAAACTCCATAGCCTGGCTGACACTCCAGATGTTGGTAAGGAAGGCTTGCTTTCAGAAACTTTTATGGACAGGCCAGGATGATAAGAGGTAGATCTCTCTTGGTGTTCGCAATGACACCCAGGAGTGTCTAGTGACAGACTGGTGTAACACAACCCTGGCAAAAAAACATGAAGTGATTAGGGGATTTCCATGAAAGCTATCAGGTTGTTTAGAGATGGCTTTTGAAAGCCATATGACTTAAGCTAGTTCCTGTCCAAAAGACTCTTTCTCAACAATAATGACAAAATACCACCTTTGGGGGGTGGGGAAGTTTTCACCTGGAAGCTGTGTTTTGAGGGTTTTTAGAAATTTCAAAATCTTAAACAATAGAGAAGGGGTGAGAGGGCTTATTTAGGGATAAGTAAGATACTCTGAAAACAAAAAGGGAAAGACAACATACTGGAAAATTATCTACTATGATTCTAATTAGAGTTACTGGTAGCTGGGGTAGCAGACAGGGTCAGGAAGACCTACTTCAAATCCTACCTCAGGTGCTTAAAGCTGTGTGACCTTGGTCAAGTCACTTAAACCTCTGTTTGCCCCAGTTTCCTCATCTGTAAAACCAGGAGTTTGGGCTTGATGCACTCTAAGGTCCCTTCTAGCCTAAATCTATGATCTTAGGACCTTAGAGTAGAGACTTTATCTTTAGTGTAAGGTTGAGGTTGTGGTTGACCAGGGCAACATACTCCTTTCTTCTCCCAAAGAACATACTTAATATGATGTTAAAGAGATCCCAGTTCCAGCAGAGTTCATAGATCTTTTTCAAGGGGTTAACACCTACTTAAGGATACTCAGGAATTCAATTTCAGCCTTCCCTAGCTGCCTCCCCCATACTTTACTCCTTCCTTCCTCAATTACTTTGTATTTCCTTAGTATATAGTTTGTATTTATTTGTCCATGTACACATTGTTTCTCTTTAAGAGAATGTAAGTTCCTTGAGGGCAGGAACAATTTCATTTTTGTCTTCCTGTAACTAGCACTTAGTGTAGAGCCTGGCACAAACCCATGATCAAAAAATGCTTATTTAATTGAATTGGGAGAGCTGCTAATGGCTACTGCTTTGAGAACTAGTGGCCTGCATTAATTAGGTCACAATGCTCCTATTCCTAATGATCAACCATATCTCATCACTACCTGGAAGAACCAATCTCTCTATTTCCTACTTTCCTCAAGCATTCTCCTCTTATCAGCCTTATCCCTTTCCTATTGCTGTTGACAGTACCACTATGTTCCTGGTTACTCAAGTTCAAAAACTAGATGTCTCCTAAACCTCTCACTTTCTCTCTTCCTTCCCCCTCAATCTATTGCCAAGACATGTTGATTTCACCTTTGTAATCTCTCTCACTTATGCCCCCTTCTCACCTTTGCCACCATGTCACTCATAATACTTCCTTGGTACAGGCCCTTGTCACTTCATGTCCAGAATAGGGCAATAGCCTGAAGGTTGATCTGTCTGCCAAAAGTCTCTCCCCTTTCCAGTCTATTCGCCACTCAGCTGTCAAAGTGATATTCCCAAAGTGATATTCCTAAAGTCTGACCATCCCCTTCTCATCTTCCTCACCTCCAACTCAATTAACTCTAGTGATTCCCGAACAGCTCCAGGACCAAATATAAAACTCCCTGTTTTATAACCTGCTCCACCTTTCCAGTTTTCTTATCCGTTCTACTCCCTCTCCTTTTGCCCTCTTCTCACCTCCCATTACTCTGAATCCATTTACACCAGCTTTCTTGAGGTTCCTCACACAAGACTCTCCCTCTCTTGGCTCCAGGCATTTTCACCAACTTGCCCCTATGCCTGGAATGGAATTCCCAGGGTTTAGCGCAATGCCCAGCACTCAGTAGGTGTTTTTTAAAAGATGCTTATTGACTAGCTGACTGATATTGCTTCATAACCATCACCTCAGAAATATCAGAAGGAAGTGAGTTAGAATCTTGACAGACTATCTTTTAAAGTTCATCAACCCCTACCTTAGCTACCCCTTTGAGTTAGTTCTCATGATCAGTATATGGAATTCATTCCAAGTTGTAATAGATATAGAGAACCAAAAGGATGGTTGAACGTAACCAGTTAGAAAGAAGAAAGGCACAGATGATTTGAACAAAATAAAAAGATATCAAAGCAGAAACTGATAACTTCCTTAACTGGTATGACTCTGTTCATAATTAACTTTTTTTTTTTTTTTTTGCTTTTTGGAAGGCAATTGGTGTTAAGTGACTTGCCCAAAGTCACACGGCTAGTTAGTTAGTGTGTCAAGTGTCTGAGGCCGGATTTGAACTCATGTCCTCCTGACTCCAGGGCCAGTGCTCTACTCACTGTGCCACCTAGCAGTCCCCCACAATTAACTTTTGATTAGTTTTATATGGGTTATTCACATGTTCTAGAAATCTCTTCTGGACCACTTCTTATCTATGCTATTAAGACAGTTGGACTCACCCCCTTTCTACACTAACTATGAAATTGCTTCCTTATCGTATACCTATTTAGTTATGAACATCAACCCCACATTTTCCACTGCATCAGTGGAATGGAACAGAATAAGATTTGCTGATTCAGATGATCTCTTTCCTTCAATTACCCCCAGATAACAGGATATTCTGTAGGACATCACAGTTAATGCTTTATTTAACAATTCCCCCTTAAATGACCCAGGAAAAGAGACAACACTGAGCCTGGAGTTTTTAAGAAACTTGGGATGGTTAGCCTGAACAATTTGCTAAGTCTCAATTGCAGAAAACACAATAATCAGAAATGCCCCAAAATGAAACGGGCTGTTTCAAGGGAGGATGAGTTCTCCCTCAATGGCACTATTCCTGCAGAGGCTAGATTAACACTTGTCAGGTGTATTATACTGAGGATTCCTTTTGGTTATGGCTTGAATTAGATGGCCTTGGAAGTCCCTTCCAGTTCTAATTTTCTAATCCTCTTAGTCTACCACTATGGTATTGTTAATGAATTTATTATAGACAATTTTGTTTCTTTAAGATGGCAGCTGGGAAAAGTTTTTAGCTATTTTCTCAGCTGACTCAAAAGTCAGCTAATCTAACATGTACCTGAACAGGAATCCTTTATAATATATCCCTGGCAAGTGGTCATTGAAGATCAATGTCCATTTATTGGGGGTGGGGAGCAACACTCTCTGGAGAGAGCCCACTCTACTTTTGAGTACCTAGAATTGTTAAGAAGCTTTTTCCTTATGTTGAGTTAAACTCTCTGACTCTTCCGTCCTAATCTTGCCCACTGGGGCCAAAGACAACAAGTATAATTATCATTCCAAATGACAGCCATTAAAAACTTTGAAGAAAGCTATTGAGCTCTCTACCCCTATTCCCCTTCCAAGTTTCCCTATACTGTTGAGGGCATCCCTATTTTCCCAGTTATCTATGCTTTCAGCCTAGGTCTCACATGAGGCCTAGATAAATGGAGAACCCGTAGGACTAATAAATCTTCAAAAGTGGAAATGAAAATGCTTAATAATCACTTGAAAAAATGCTCAACCTCAAATAGTCTGAGATGTAAATTAAAATAACTTTGAGTGAGACCCCTTACCTATCTACTAGACAAAAAAAAGTAATCAAAAGCAATTAAATTCAATGCTGTTGGGATTGTAGAGAAACAGATACACAATTTATTCATTATTAGTAGAGTCAGAAATCTGTAGAATTTTTTTTTGGAAGTCAGTCTGGCAGAATACAGTAAACATTACAAAAATAATTATAGCCTTTGAACCAAGGATTCCACTGTTGGAAATGTATTCTAAAAATGTTATAAAAACAAACAAACAAACAAACTCAACCAGCTACAGCTTTTCATAGCAGCCTTATGTGTATTTGAAAAAAACAAATAAGTAAACAAACCCTGAAGAAACCTAAACATCAAATAATAGTACATTAAATAAATAAATTGTCATATACTTATATGATAGAATGTTATAATGCAATAAAGACCAGTGAGTATGAGGAATATGAAGAACTCTGGAAAGGTCTTTATGAAATAATGGAGCATGTTGTAGAGAATAGATCATTGTCTTTGGAACCAGAGAGATCTAGGTTCAAATCTGCCTCAGACACTTACTAGCTGTAGTGATCCTAAACCAGTCACTTAACTATGCCTCAGTTACCTCATCTGTAAGATGAGGGTGGTTGAATTTGGTGGTCTTTATGGTCCCTTCCAGATCTGAATCTATGATCCTAATTCAAAACAAATAAACAAAAAGAAATGAAAAGAAAAATAGGAAAGAATGAATGACCACATAAAAATAATGAATTATGATTGCGACTTCTGGAAGAGAATGAAAAGTTATATTTTATATGTTGAGTTTAAATTGTCACTATGCCATTCAATTATTTATTGATATCCCATATAAATTTATTATAGATAGGACAGAGACATGAACTGAATTTGTGCTTTTACTGACAGAGGCAACTCCCTGATGAGGAAATTCTGCCAATGCAATAAGTACTTTCTCTTAGAGAGTTGCCCTGAGCCCCGAGAAGTCAAATGACTTGCCCGAGGTCATACAACTATGTGTCCAAGGCAAACCTTGAAGCCAGGTCTTCCTGGTTCTAAGGCTACCTCTCTAACCATTATATTACACTGCTTCTCCTATGACATATAATTTAAAAACAGCGTCCTTGCCAAGTGTTCATACAACCACTGTCTGAAGACTTTCAGTAAGGAGGATATCACAGCATCACTAATCCATTACACTCTTGAACAGCTTTAATTTATAGACATTTATTTCTTAAACTGAGTCAAAATGCGCCCATTCAACTTCCACTCAATGCTTTTAGTTCTGACATTAGGGGTCAAGCAAAAACAATCCTGTTCCTCTTCCATTTAACAGTTGAAGAAAGTGATTATGTCACCTCTTCTCCTCATCTTTCCCCACCTTCAACACATTTCTCTTCTCCAGGCTAACCATTGTCATCGGTTTACTTTTTCTTCCCTCCCTCCTTCCTTCCTTCCTTCCTTCCTTGCTTCCTTCCTTCCCTCCTTCCTTTTCTCCTTTCTTTCTTTCTTTTCCTTCCTTCCCTTCCTCCTTCCTTCCCTCCCTCCTTCCTTCCCTCCCTCCTTCCTTCTCTCCCTTCTTTCTTTCTTTCTTTCTTTCTTTCTTTCTTTCTTTCTTTCTTTCTTTCTCTCTCTCTCTCTCCCTTCCTCCCTCCCTCCCTCCCTTCCTTCCTTCCTTCCTTTCTTCCTTCCCTCCTTCCTTCTTTCCTTCTTTTCTTCCTTCCTTCCTTCCCTCCTTCC
>JAQQSW010019875.1:0-10960 GCA_028646575.1 Pseudocheirus occidentalis
TGCCAGAGCTATTAGGGGGGTGTTACAGCCCCCACCAGCTTTGGCTTGCTGAGAGTGCGCCCCAGGACCACCACCCAAGACCACAATCCGCATCCAGGCTGCTCAACACAAGAGCACTTGGCCCTGATCAATTGAGTCAGCCCCTCTCAGGGTCCACAGGCCAGGGGCTCTGAAGCAGCCCAGTGGGGACAGCCACCAGTTACAGCAGTTTCTGCCCTTCCCCCACTGCTTCCTTGCCCTGGGGGCAGATTGGCTGAACTGCTTTTCCTCCCCAAAATTTAGCTTCAAAGTTCTACTTTCACTGACCGTTTCTAATCCTGGCTTGCTAAATGTGAAGATCCCTTCAGGTGCTGTAGATCTGCTCCCTGGGGTAGACTCATGCTGCGGCTCAGCTCGGCTCCTCCCAACCACCCTGGGGCCTGGCCGTGGCTTCGATTTCAGATTGGGCAGGCCTAACGTGATGAGCCCCTCCTACCGAGCTGCCTTTCTCTAATTCTTATTTTTCATGCCTTGGTAGATGTGGAGTTTGCTGGAGGTGTTGTAGATCTCTCTTGGAGAGTGGCTGGGGCTCGGATCGGCTCCTCCCGACTGCCCTGGGGCCTGGCTGTGGTTTCTTTCAAACTGGGCTGGCCTAGGCTCCCATCCTGCCAGATGAGACCCTCCTGCTGAGCGGCCTTCAGCGAGAAATGTGTTTCCTGTATTCTTGTGAGTTTGGGAGCCTTAGAATTTGTTTAGGGTCATATTTTATGGGTATTTAGGGTGGCTGTGTGGGAGCTGCAGAACCTTGCTGCTTCTGCACCACCATCTTGGCTCCACCCCCAAATGAATCCATTTAAACAATCAGAAAGGACTACATGATGATGAAGGGCTTACGATATTTCTTCAGAATCCAATCCTCTTTAAAGGGCACTATGGGAATTAACAAAGATAAACATGGGGCCTGGGAGTGGTCTTGATCTGTCTTGATGATTTCAAGATATAAAAGGATGAAGAAAAAGGGATATACTTGGGAAGAAATAAAGGAAAAGAGAGACAATCACTGTGTCTTATAACTAGGAGGCATTAGAAGAATATATAAATATGGATGAGGGGATTGGGTCCTTCTCATGAAACTCATTCTTATCTGAATCAGGCAAAGGAGGGCTAAACACATACAAAACACAAAAACACGCACACCTACATGAGTTTGGTTTAGAAATATATTAAATTCAACAAGGAATGGAATTAGAAACAAGAGGCCACTCTCTTTCCCAATAACTTGCTGGGCGTGGTTGATCTGCTTGCTCTTTCTTGCTTTCTGTTGCCTTTCCCCTCTTTCCCCATGTCCCTCTCTCTCCTTCTCCTTCTCTCTTTCCCTCTCCCTCCCACGGTCAGACAGGCGCTACAGGCACTCCATGGCAGTGTGCCCTCATCTTCTTATTGCTGGGGTGCAGTCCATCCCTTAGGAATCCTGCCCTGCAGAGCATCTGTCTCAAGAGTTGGGTCCCATTTTTTGGGGTCAGATAAGAGCATCCTGAAGCCTTTTATTTGGACAGATTGTTAAGGGACGAAGTGAAGAAGTGAGGGTCCCAGCCAGTGCTGTTGTGAAGATACCTTGGCCATAACAAGGCACACCTGTGCATCATCATGCCCAACTTTTACTGTGATTACTACGATACGTGCCTCACTCATGATTCTCCATCTGTGAGGAAGACACACTGCAGCAGGAGGAAGCACAAGGAGAATGTCAGAGACTATTATCAAAAGTGAATGGAAGAACAAGCCTGATTGACAAAACAGCCACTGCATTTCACTAAGGAAAAATTCCTCCCAACCTGTTTTCTGCTCCTCCCCTAGGAGGGCCTATGATCCCACCTCCTCACCCTAGCATGAATGGCTCCCCCTCTTGGAATGATGGCTGTGGGGCCACGTCCTGGCATGAGGATGCCCATGGGAGGCCACATGCCTATGATGCCTGGCCCTCCAATGATGAGGCCCCTTCCTCATCCCATGATGGTGCCCACTCGTCCAGCAATGCCCAGACCTGACAGATAAAATGGAAAGAATAGAAAGAAACCCATTTCTCAGTTTTCTATTCTTTGTTCTATTCCACCAGAACATCATGGTGCTGGGTCTCTGACATGGGTTTTCCTCCCCCCTTCCCCTTTTAAAAAGTTGGCACTCTTTTACATCACTGTTACTTTCCCATGATTCCCCTCCTCCCCAATATATCCCTCCCTCCTTCCCTCATTGTATCCCCCCCAGTGTATCCCTCCCCTGTGATAAACAAGTATAGTGAGAAAAATCTAAAAAAAAAAAAGAAACAAGAAAATAATACTTGAGGTTTACCTGAAAATTGAGGGAGGAATAGTCACAAGTAAGTAAATTTCATCTTTGAAGGGTAGATCATAAAGAGAGCTAAAGGAGGAAAACAAAGTGTAAAAACCAGTGACTGGGATACAGGCTAGGGCAGAGGAGTAGGATCACACCACTTCAATAAGAGATAACCAATATTTGTTATATTTCTTTTGTTTTACCTTCTTAAAAGAAGAAATGGAGAGCAGAGAAAGGGAAAAATATAAGAGCAGAAAATGAATGGAAAAATACAATAATTGCAACCATAATTATGAATAGGATGAATTTACTCATACAACGTAGGAGAGTATCAGAATGGTGGGGAAAAGCAGAATTCTACACTATGTTGCTTATAAGAAACACGGAGGAAACATAAAGATTCAAATAGAAGTAAAATAAAAGACTAGAGCATAATTTATTATTCTTCATTTGAATTTGAAAAAGCAGCTCTGACAATCAAGATATCCAATAGCATAAGAGTAAAAGTAGACACCTATGTCTAAAGAAGAATAAGCAAGAAAATTACATTATAATTAAAAATACTATAAATAATAAAATAATACTGGTACACACACACACACACACACACACACACACACACACACACACACCCCAAATGAAATAGCACCTAAGTACTTAAAAGAAAATCTAATCTCATTACAGGGATAATTAGACAAAAAAACAATAATCATCAGGAACCTCAATGTGCCTCTTTCAGACTCACAAAAACTAACAAAAAGATAAATAAAAAAGAACTTAATACCTGAATAGAATTTTAAGGAAAAAAATGGATTGCATCCTCTAGTGATTATTGAATGGAAATCAAAAGGACTATTCATTTTCTCAGCTATGTACAACACCTTCACAAAAATTGATCTCGGACTAATGTATAATAATTACATAAACAAACACATAAAAATCAAAGCCTGATGACTACAACATAATAAAAATTATATTTAATGGAAGAATTTTTCATAAATAAATAAAATTTAAATGGAGACTAAATAATATAATCCTAAGTAATAAATGGCTCAAAAATAGAAATAATTGATAATTTTACCAAAGAGAAAAATTAAAATGAGACAACTAACCAAAACTTTTACCATGTAACCAAGGCAATCAGGAGAAAATTTATATCTCTATTCATCTTTATGAGGGAAAGAGAGAGAGAGAGAAAGAGAGAGAGAGAGAGAGATCAATGCACTGAGACACGAAACAAAAGAAAAATAGAAAAGCAACAAATGAAAATTCAATTAAAATACAATTGAAAAATTTGAAAATCAAAGAAAATATAATTTAAAAACATAAAATCAATAAAACTAAGAGAGTTTGGGGAAAAATGACAAATTATAACAGACTGTTGGTTAATTTGATTTCAAAAATATAGAAGAAAATGAAATAGCCAAAATAAAAAAAAGAGAATTCATAATAGAAGAGGAAAAAATGAAATTATTAGAAACTATTCTAATTTTATGTTCCACAACAACAATCTGAAAGAAATAGAATATTTTTATAGAAATGTAAAATACTCAAATTGACAGAACAAGAAAATATATAGCTTAAGTAACTCAATCTCAGGAAATGAAAATAACAAATTATAAAATAAGTCCAAAGAAAAAAATATCAGGACCAGATATATTTACTGGTGTCATGTCAAATACTCAAAGAACAATTTACTCCTATATTTCATATTTTAAAAATAGGGAAGTAAAGGAGCCTATTGTACATCTATGAGTTTTTATATACTCCTCATACTTAATAGCCTTATATGTAAACCAAAGAAAGATAAAAAAGGGAGAAAAAAAATTAAGACTAATATTGATAATGAATATCAATGCAAAACTATTAAATAAAATTTTTGTAGAGAGGCTATAATAACATATTCAAAAGATTATATATTATATTCAGGTGGCATTTACATTAGAAATTGAAGAATTATTAAAAAAAACTATAATTATATAATATCAAAACAGTAAAAATAGTTGTGGTCATATTAATAGATCCAGAAAAAATGGATTTTTAGAAGAAAGATGATAAATGTATTTTTCAAAATGGTAATTACTAGAATAATTAGATCCTTCCTTAATTTGGTAAATAGCATTCAAAACCAATATTGAAAATTATTTGTTATGGAAATGCTAAAAGACTTTTCCAGTAAGGTCAAGGTTAAAGTATGGATGTCAACTGTCACCATTATAATTTGCTACATTTCTAGTAATATTAGCTATAACAATAAAACAACAAGTGTACATTGAAGGAATAAGCAAAGGCAATGAAGCTAAATTACCCTTTTTTGAAGTTGATGTGATGATTTACTTAGGAGAACCCTAGATATTCAACTAAAAACTAAAGGATAGAATTAATCATTTCAGTAAAGTATCAGGATGTAAAATCCTTACCCAAATACTCAGCCTGTCTGTATATTACTAACAAAATTCAACAGATATAGAAAAAGAAATGCCATTCAAAATAACAGCAAATGTATACACACCCAGGAGTCCATTTACCAAGACAGAAGCTGAAATTATGACTATAGCTATGAATTACTATTGAAAGAAATAAATTTGCAAATAATTAATTATAAAGTACTCATGTTGTGCCATGAGAATATAAAATAAATGACAATATAGCCAAAATTTAATTAGATTCAGTGCCATATCAATTAAATTTCTGATGGATAATTTTTTATAGAACTAGACAAAATAATAACAAAATACACCTCAAGAAAGAAAAGGTTAAGGATCCCATGGAAAATAATAGAAAAAAATGGGAAGGAAGAGGGCCAGATCTCAAACTATTATAAAATAACAATACAAATAGTAGTAATAATGATAATAATAATTGAAAGCATTGGGTACTGGTTAAAAAATTAGTCAGTGGAACAAATTAGGTACATAAGACCCAGAAGCAATTGAATTGAGTAGCATGGTGTTCAATAAACCCCAAGCACAATAGTTACTAGGCTTAGGCATTCTCTTTTGACAAAAAACTACTGAAAAAATGTGAAGCAGCCTGGAGTATTGGTGGCGGTTGGGAGAGGAAGGAGGAAATGAATTAAGATCCCCATCTCACACTATATTACCAAAATTAATTGTATATGCTTACTTGACCTAGATTTTTAAAAATTATACAGTATAATAGACAAATTAAGGTAGAAGAAGAAGAGAATCCTTTCACAACTAGGGAAAAGGAGAAAATTCTTGACCAAACAAGGAATAAAGATGATCATAAAAGAGAAAACAGATAATTTCATTCCATAAATTAAAATGTTTTGGCATGTACAATTTCAAAACAGAATTAAAATAGAAGCAGTTATGTTAAAAATTTTCCAGCAAATTTCTTGAATAAAGATCTCAAATAAAAGATGAACAGGCAAGTAATACAAATATAAAAACAAGGGACATTTCCCAATAGATAAGTAAGAAAAGGTATGAATATATGGTTCTCAAAAATATTCAGTCTATTCACAACTATATGGGAAATGGTCTAGTTTACTAATAAAATAAAAATAATAATCAAAATATCTCTGAGGTTCTACCTCACACTGATAAGATTACCAAATATAACTCCTGGTGGAGGGGTTACAGGAGGACAGGTATATTAGTAAACTATTGGAAGAGTTCTGAATTCTAACAATTCTGAGAAGTAATTTGTAACCATGCCCCAAAGTCATTGAATTATGCATACCTTTGTACCCAGATATGCCACTACTCTGAATATATGGAAGGCAGAGAGAAAGGACTCACACACACACACACACATGCACACACACAAACACACCCACGCATGCACACACATGCACAATTATAGCAACACTTTTTATTGTAGGAAAAAACAAAAACAAACTAGAGTGAGTACCTAGCTTTTTTTATTAATAGCTGAATAAATTATGTTATATTAATGTAATACACTATTATTACAATGTTTAAAACAGTGACAAAATGTAAAGATTCAAAGAAACCTGGAAAGCATTGTAATGTAAACTGAAAGGCAGAACCAAGATGGGGGAGTACGAGCAGCAACTCAGCTAAACTCTCCCAAACAGTCCTCTCTAAGCAACTTCAAAATAAGGCCTCAAATTGAATTCTGAAGTGACAGAGTCAGCAAAAGATAAAAATTGAGACATTTTTGCAGCCTAAGACAACTTGGCCCCAAAGTACATAATACCAGAATAGGGACTGGCCTGAAGCATAGCACATGTGACAGTAAACCCAGCAGTAGGCTTTGGAGGCAGTAGCAACAGCTTCTGGAGGTCTTAACCTAGGCTACAAGGGTCAGACAACTCATCAGAAAAAGATTACAGGGGACGCTGGGTGGGCATTAAGTGCAAGGCCCTATTGCATTGCCCCACAGGCAGTTCTAGGAGAAAGAAGTTGAAGTCACAGGGGGACATGGTCCATGATCTCACTTCCAAAGCAGAAAGGAGCCCTAGTTACAGTTTCATGGTGGAAAATAGAGCATGTGATCACTCACAAGAATGCAGGATCCTTGATTGCAATTCCAAGGCAGAAAACAGAACTAGGGCTCACAGCTGCAGGAGAGCAGGAGATCTGATCACAGTTCGAGGGCCAAGAGAAGAGCTAGTGTTTGTAGTTGCAGGGGAGCAAGCTCTTTTCCTGGGTAAAAACCAGAGCACAAGCCAGGAAAACAGTGACCACACCTCTCCTTGGATCATATCAGCTTGGAAGCCCAGAAAATTTTCAGATCACCAGAACTAGCACTAAAAAGAGTAGCACAAAAAGTGGAAGATTAGGATAGTGCCCAACTTTAACATAAAGTCAGAAGTCAAGAAATAGGCAGGGAAAATGAGTAAACAACCAAAAAAGAACTGCCTATAAAAAGCTACTATGATGACAAGGAATATCAAGACAGAAACTTAGAAGAAGACATTCATGTCAAAACAAATATAAGCAAAGCCTTGAAGGAAAAAAAAATGTGAACTGGATACAAGCCCAAAAAATTTTTTTGAAGAAGCTCAAAAAGGATTTTAAAATTCAAATAAAAAAGGGAGAGAGAAAATTTTTTAAAGAAATGAGAGTAATACAAGACACTTAACAAAAAAAAGAGTCAATAACTTGGTAAAAGAGGTATAAGAATATTAAAGAAAATAACACCTTAAATAATAGAATTGGTCAAATAGTAAAAGAGGAACACAAATTCATTGAAGAGAACTCCTTAAAAAGCAAAAATGGTCAAGTGGAGAGAGAGGAACAAAAAATTCACAGAAGAAAATAATTCTTTTGAGATTAGAATGGGGCAAGTGGAAACTAAAGATTCAATGAAACATCAAGAAACTATAAAGCAAAGTCAAAAGAGTGAAAAAATAGAATAAAATGTGAAGTATCTCAGGGGAAAAGCAATTGAATTGTAAAATAGATAAAAGAAAGATAATTAAATTATTGGACTACCTGAAAGTCACAAGTTTTTAAAAAGAGTCTAAACATCCTATTTCATGAAAAAATTGAGGAAAACTGCCCCAATATTCTAGAACCAGAAAATAAAATACAATCTGAATGTATGCACCAATCATCTCTTGAAAGAGGTCCCAAAATGAAAACTCCCAGGAATATTATAGCCAAATTCCAAAGCTCCCAGATGAAAAAGAAAATATTGGAAGCAGCCAGGAAGAAAAAAAATTCAGATATTGTGAAATTACAATCAGAATCCCACAAAATTTAGTAGTTTTCAGATTTGACCAGAATCAAACAATTAGTTGTTACATACTTGAAACTGAAAGACACACAAAGAGAAAAAATAAGGAGCTGAAGGAAAATCTATTATTTTTTTCAGTTAAGGATAAAAAGGGCAGGGGGGGAGGTGTGGCTAAGAGTAGTAATCATCTCACACAAACCAAAAGCAAAAATAGACCTAATTAGAAAGGGTAAGCAAGGAAACTACATCTTGCAGAGAAATTTTATGTATTAAATTAAAAGAGAGAAAGAGAATGTCAATGAATTTAGACATGATTTTTTTAAATTAGAAAAAGAACAAATTTTAAATACACAATTAAACAATAAATTAGAGATCCTGAAAATCAAAGGAGAAATTAATAAAACAGAAACCATGAAAGCCATTAAACTAAAACCAGTTCCTAGTTAATAGAAAAGATACACAATTGGTTAATTTGATTTTTACAAAGAAGAGTGAGCTCCTGCACCAGCTACCTCCAATACCTGTAAAATATGGCTCTAAACAAATTTTAGAGCTACAAAACCCACAAAGTGACATAGAGAAACAAATCTCTGGCATAAGGCAGCCTGGCAGGCTGACAGGAAAGGTCTATCGCACCAGGCTGGCGGCTGAGCAGTCCTGCATGAGCCTCTCAGGCCCAGACCCAGTGTGGCCCAGACCAGTGGCACAGACTGGACAGAGAAGACTTCAGAAAAGTGAATCACCTGAAACTGGTGGTTTCCATAATGCCAAAGAGAAAGTAAAAGTACAGTAGGGAATTCTGTTGGAATTGGGTGGAAAAGAGCATGGTCTGGCCCCTCTCCCTGGCCCAAGAGGTGGCAGAGGTGCGGTAGTGGCTACAGCTGCTGCCACATGGCTGCTTCCAGAGCTGCTGGCCTACAGATCATACGGGGACTAAGTGACCATTCAGATGGTAATCACTCTTGTTTTGACATGCTTGGATCTGGTTCTCTGTCTTCAGCAAGGGTGCTGGTGTGAGAAACACTAGCTGCCAGAGTTGTGATGGCTCTCGAGAAGGCACCATCCTCAAAGCTCTGGTAATTGCAAAAACCTTAGCAATTTGGAACACAGTTCTCTCCTCTCTGGAAGCAAAGTTCTACTGTGGCAAAGAGCTCAAAAGTCAAGTAATTGGCTGGCAAGATGAGCAAGAAGAGGAAGCACAATCAGACCATAGAATCCTTTTTTGGGGACAAAAAGGATCAAAGCATGGAATGGGAGGAAGACAACACAGTCAGAACTCCCACACCAAAAGCTTCCCAGAAAAATGTAAACTGGTTAAAGGCCATAGAGGACTTCAAGAAAGATTTTGAAAATCAGGTAAGAGAAGTAGAAGAAAAATTGGGAAGAGAAATGAGAATGATGCAGGCAAATCATGAAAGAAGAGTCAAAAGTCTGCCAAAGGAGACCCCAAAAATAATAAAGAAAATAACACCTTAAAAATAGACTGACTTGGTAAGAGCACCATAGAATGACCTAGCACAGACTTGCTCTGGCTTGTTAGCCCAGTGCAAGCATCATAGATACCTAGGCTCCTTAAATGTCTACCCAAGAGGGGGCTGAGCCAAGATGATGGCGTAGAAGCAGCAGCGTCCAACAGCTCCCACACAGCCACCCTAAACACCCATAAAAATATGACGCTGGACAAATTATACGACTCTCAAACTCAAAAAATACAGAAAACACATCTCTCACGGAAGGCAGCTCGGCAGCAGGGAATCATCGTGGCAGGACACAACCCAAGGCTGGCCCAGCTTGAAACCGAAACCGTGGACAGGCCCTAGGGTGGTAGGAAGGAGCCAAGCTGAGATGCAGCCAGTCTACAAGAGAGAAGAGATACAGCCTCCAGCAACTCCACATCTACTAAGGTGTGAAAAATAGGGATTAAAGAAAGGTGTGAAAAATAGGGAGTAGAGAAAGGCAGCTGGCAGGAGGGGCTCATCCCAGGCCCGGATCTGAGACCAGCCCAGCCTGAAAATGCCATGTGGCCAGGCTCCAGGGTGGCCGGGAGGAGCCGAGCCTCCCAAGCCACAGCGTGAGTCTACTTCAGAGAAGATCTAAAGCACCTGGAGCAATCTGCATAAGCCAGGATTAAAGGTCAGTGAAAGTGACTGAAGCTTACAAGCTAAATTGGGGGAGGGAAAGCAGTTTGGCCAATCTACCCCCAGGGCAAGGAAGCAGTGGGGGAAGGGCAGAAACTGCTGTAACCTGCGGATGTCCCCACTGGGCTGCTTCAGAGCCCCTGGCCTGTGGATCTCACAGGGGGGCTGAGTCCATTGATCAGGGCCAAGTGCTCTTGCACTGAGCGACCTGGATCTGGATTGTGGTCTTGCGTGGTGGTCCTGGGGAGGGCTTTCAGCAAGTCAAAGCTAGGGGAGGATGCAACACCCCACTAATAGTTCCAGTAGCTGGGAAAACCTCAGAAATTTGGAACAGAGCTTTCCCCCCTGGAAGCAGAGTTTCAAAAAGTTAAAAAAAACTCAACCAATATATTAACTGGCTAACATGAGGAAAAGGAAGCAAAATAAGAACAGCAATATAACTCTAGAATCCTTTTTTGTGGACAAAAAGGATTAAAGCATGGAACGGGAGGAAGACAACAAAGACAGAACTCCCGCACCAATTGCTTCCAAGACACTTGAAGAATGCCTAAAAGCTATAGGTCAATTGAAAAAAGGACTTTGAAAAACAAATAAGAGAAGTGGAGGAAAAATTGGGAAGATAAATGAGAATGATGTGAGAAAACCATCAAAAGAGAGTCAACAACCTGACTGAAGAAAACAACACTTTAAAGAATAGATTAACTCAAATGGCAAAAGAGGCCGAGAAAGCCAATGAGGAGAAGAATGCCTTAAAAAGTCGAATTTCCCAGATGGAAAAAGAATCTCAAAAGCATTCTGAAGAGAATAATTCCTTCAGAATTAGAGTGGAGCAAGTG
>JAQQSW010019876.1:0-10960 GCA_028646575.1 Pseudocheirus occidentalis
CAGCTGAGTGCAGGTCTCATTGGAGTGGGAGAGACTTGAGATAGGGAGAGGATTAAAAGAGTATTGCAGAAAATGGCTGAATCATCATGGTATATGAATATCAGAATGCTATTTTGCTGTAAGAAATAAAGGGATAGTTGCCAAGAAAGCTAAGTTAGTAGAACTAATATTGTAAAATTCTGGATCACTTAAGAATTCTAATCAGTGTAATGATCAACCATGATTCCAAACACCAACATACTCACCATATGACAGAGAGCATCTGTAAATAAATATCCTGTAGACATCTCAAATTCATCATGTCCAAAAAAGAACTCATTATCTTTTCCCCAAACCTTTACTTTTTCTCAACTTTCTTAATCTTTACAAGGGCCTTCTATGTCCCACTCATTCATGTTAACAGTCAGTATTATCAAAATGGCCTTCCTGCTTCCCCTCCCTAATCTAAGATCTCAGCCCTATTGAATCCTTCAACCAACTGCTAAAGTGATTTGGCTAAAACTCAAATATGACCATGTTACTCCCCTTCTCAGTAGACTCTAGTGGCTCCCCTATTGACTTCCCAATCAAATATAAAATCCCCTGGCTTTTAAAGCCTTTCATAATGACTTCATTTTAGTTTTCCAGTCTTTTTACACTTTGTTCCCCATTATGGACTGAATCCAGAAACATGACACTGTCTCTTTTCACTGGCTGTCTTTCATGCATGGAATGCTCTCCTTCTTCATCTTTCCCTTCTCACTTCCCTAGAATCCTTCAAGTCTCATTGCCAGGGTCTCCCACTGCATCTAGGACCATCTCCAATTGTCCTGGTCCATATATGGTTCTACCCAGATGGCTCCAAAGGACAAAGTGAGGCTGACAACTTTCCACAGCCCTCCATCACTTAAATACAATTCATTTGCTTGTCATGGCATCTCCTCCCTGATGCCACAGTCCTCTTCAGGAATAAAGGCTAAAACAACAAATCTTCATTGAAAGATGACCTGGAGGAGGTCTTTCCTGGTTCCATCACTACCTTCAATACCTTTCACTTACATAGTATACATGTTGTATATCCAGTGTTTTGAATGTTGTATCACCAATTGCAAGGTAAATATGGACCATGTTTTGTTACTTTTTTGGTATCCCCAGCCTTAGCATAGTATAAGTGCCTGGTAAATAGTAAGCAACTAATAAATTCTTTTCGTCTGGTGTATACTAATCAAAGTAATAACTGTTAGTATTTTGATGAGTACTACTTAAGTGCCTAAAAGAAGTTTATTGTTAAGTACTTAAATATTGCTGGAGGATCTATCTAGTTTATATGGCTGTTTGCTAAACAGCCTTTTGCTAAACACTCTTTTGAAGTACACAAGTAAACTTCAGAGAAGAGAATGAATTCATTAGTTTTTCTGTGTCCTTTTATTTCCTTTTCAAAAATCTCAGCAATATGCACCCCCACTTTTCTATTAAAACCTCTACCCTAGACTTGCATTTCCCTGGGCTCTATTCTTTGCAAGTTAAAATGTTAATGGATGGTACTGGTTTAAGTTATTCCTCTCGCATAATATTTGCATTTAAGAGGGTCCTTTAATGTCTTAATTCAAGAAGAGTCACTAATGGCAGTCATTTCCTGGAGCATAAAAGATCCCTTTGGGTATTTGATTATGCTGTTTTTTAATCCTAGTTGTTCCACATATCCAGCTACATCAGCTGCAAAAGCATAAACCTGTTGCTTTGCCTTTATTTAAATTATCTCTAAATTTTAATTAATTTTATTAATTCAGCTTCCACTCTATTTTAAAAATTCAAACATACTTTTATTTGTTAATGGTGTATAATCAAAGTACACTCTCTTGGATAAAATATAATAGTAATTTTGTCTTAAAACATAAACAGAAGGAAAATACATATATTTAGTGGTCATTCTTATTGACTATGGATGTTAGTTACTGGAGAGCTTTTCCCTTTTAACCATGATATAACCATGTTTTAACTGGATATTTACTGAGAAGTTGAGTTACTGGTAAATATATCATAATTACATCATTCTTTTTGATTGGTAGGAAATGTGAATATATTTTCTCTAATTGATTCTGTCTTAGAAGCATAGGAGAACCCAAGGAAATAGCAGAATTTAGATATATTTTGTATGACATTATATGTAAGATATGCTTTATAATTACTCGGCTGAATGAGGCAAAAGAGTAGAAGAGGTGAGGTTTTCAAATCTTTAAACTGGGTGACACATTGTTACACCTAGAGTCAAGAAGACCTGAGTTCAAACCTAGCCTTAGATACTTACAGTATTTACTAGTAAGCCTCAGCAAATCACTTAAGCTCTATTTGCCTCAGTTTCTTCATTTGTAAAATGGGAATAATGATAATAGCTACAGTATCCCAGAGCTGTGAGGCTAAAATGAGGTATTTGCAAAGTGCTTTTGTAATGTTAATGAAATCAGAAGATCTTCCATTCCCCTTTCTATCGGCACCTAGTAAAGGCACTTAGCACCTAGTAAAGACTTAGCTCCTTACTTCCAGTTAACTCCTTGGGAGTAGTTCACACCTTAACAGGAAGGGGCTGAACAGGGAGGAGCTACACTGTATATAAGGAGATAACCAGGAGGACCTTCAGATTCTCTCAGTTACCACCTGGAGACTGCACCTTTTCCTAAGATCCTCCTGTAGCTTCTACTGAGACCTTTCAAGGACCAGGCTGAGAAACTGTTGTGAGTCTGAAAGGGATCCCTGCTTGAGGGATCCTGTTCTATTTGTGAAGGCTTGGGAATGTGGGTGTCCACTGCGTTAACTATGTGTATCAACTTTGTGACCACTATAATGACTTTGGCTTTCTGGTTTGGGGACTTGTCCTTCTGGTTTTGGGACTCAGTGGTTTCCGAATAAAGACCTTGGTTCTGCCTTCCATGTGGAGAGTTTGCTACATTTTGTGATCCAAAACTACACCAGCATATTCATAACCATCATAGGTGTTGTGAATATCTCATTATTGATACAGCTTTGCAAACCTTGAAGTGCCATGTAAATGCTAGCTTTCATAATTGTTATTTATTACTAATGTGTTATCAATAAAAATAAATGGTGTATGCCAGTGATTCCCAAACTTTTTGAGGGTACTCCCTTCTTCACAGCCACTTGCCAGTATGATATCGCTATCTGTTGATTAAGAATATATGATGACAAAAAGCTATTACTCAGAATTCAGAAATGCTTTTACATAAATACATATTTTAATTACCACAGAAACATCTACATGCAGTTGAAAAATTGTCATACATATTTGTATAGTAGAAAATTTTTATTTCCTTTGCATCAAATGTCACTAATATTTGTCTGATATTTGACACATATAGACTACAGAAATACATAAAATCAAGAGCCATTCCCCAATGGATAAACAGTCAAAGTATAGTAGCAATCAATTCTCAAATTAAACATGATAAACTCTTAATAGTAAGAAAAAGAAAAACAGCGCTGAGGTTCACCTCAACCCCAAGAAATTGGCAAAGACTACAAAGTAAAGAAATAATCTGCATTGAAGGGTTTATGGAAAGACAATCATACTTGGTGGAAGAATGAATTAGATGAACCATTCTATTAAGCAGTTTGAAATTATGGTAAAAAGATGACTAAACTTTCAACCAGAGATTCCCTTGTTAGGCACATACTCCAAGGAGGTTAGTAGAAAAGAAGTTCCCAGATACACCAAGGTATTTATAATAAGTATTATAGTAGCAGAGAAATGAAAATAAAGTAGATCTAAAGGGTAGCAAAATAAATTATTGTACATGAATTTAATGAACTATCACTATGATATTAAAAACTGTAAGGAATAGAGAAATATGAGAATATTTATATAAATTCATGCAAAGTGAAATCATAAAAGCCAGGAAAAACTAAATACACAACAACAATAATATAAATGGAAAGAAGAAAATAAAAATTGAAAATGAATCCGTTATCATAATAGCCAAATTTGTCTCCAAAAAAGAGATATAGAAATGGACCTACCTCCTTTCTTTGCAGAGTGGGGGACTATGGATGAAAAACATCACACTGCTTTGAGAGGCAGTTGATTTGTTGGTCAGTTTTTCTGAGGTACCTTTTTTTTTCACTTTCCCCTTTTATTCATTGGCATAAGGAATAGTCCAGTAGGTAAGGGACAGAAGTGGAACATGTGTAGTTAGATATATGTAGTAATATAAACAAAGGAAAATTAATAACAAAAGACATCAACAAAAATTGTTTAAGAAAATTTAGATTTGGATAAGGGGGCAGGGCAGAATTACTGGAATAAGTACTCAACTGGAGTCATAGACTTATGTTTTAGACCCAGCTTTTCACTAACCAACTAAATGATCCTGGATAAGTCATTTTAACATTCTGAATTTTAATACCCTTATTTGTAAAATAAAGAATTTTGGCTAGGAAGTCTTCAAGGTTCCTTTCTGCTGTAAAATTCCATGATTCCAGGATCTGAGTTTGTAAATATCTCATTTCTTTCTCTGGATAATCAATTCTTTAAGGGTAGGGACACAAGTTTTAAACAGCTTTGTCTCCTACGGGTCACCTTGCATAGAATAACTACTCAATAAATATTTTTTTTGAATGAATAATCAAGTACTATTGAAGAATTCTGTCCCAGCAGCTCACTATTCTCTTTTTGGCAATAATGGGAAGGTTAATTTTGCAAGGGAAAATCAAGAATTATTTTCATCAGACATTCCTGAGAGTTAGAAAGTAAAATGTAGTGATATGATAGAAACCACTGTATTACTGCTTTGCAGTATAAAATGAGCATAGATCAACATTTCCCAAATTACTATGGCAACTTTAAGACTTTGGATATATTCTCAAGGCCCATAAATGAAGGTCCATGGAATGATTCCAGGAGAAAGAGGGGTAAACAGTGAAAATCTTAAATAAAATGAAAAAAAGTTCCCTGTCCCCCCGAATTGCCACATTCAATATATATTACTATGTATGTGCCATATTTTCATCAAGCCCCAGAACAATATAAACCATCTTCAGGGAAATCTATAGTAGTATAAAAGAAATTTATATACGGGTTGCCCTGGTGGCACAGTGAATAGAGCACCGACTGTGAAGTCAGGAGGACCTGAGTTCAAATCTGGCCTCAGACACCTAACACAAAACTAGCCGTGTGACCTTGGGCAACTCAATTAACCCCACTTGCCCTACCTTCTCCCTCCAAAAAGCAAAAAAAAAAAGAAACAACAAAAAAAAGAAATTTATGTAACCAACCACACTGGAAACACAAAATGTGTGAAAAATTGCCCAGGCTAACACATAGCTATCTATATGAGTAAGTTAAGTCGAGAAGCATATATAAAGACCTACTTTATGACAGAACCTGTTCTAAACACCGGAATAAACATGTAGAATTACATCCTCATCAGTACGTATAATCTGAATTGGTGCTTCAGATTAGCAATACCTAGAATACCAGAACTGAATAGAAGAGTAAGGTCAGGCTGGATCACACCTGAGAACTTGAATAGTTCTGTCAGTGGTGTCAAATTGCTCACTGCCACAAAAGCCATACTCATTAGCATCAACATTTTCCCAGTAGGGGTACAATGGCTACAAATCATGGAAGTCTACAATCTCTAAAAAAATTAAAAGTTCAGATAAGACAAAGGATTGTAAAACAACCCAAGTCAAAAGCAGGCCAAAGTATGTTACCAAAAATAAGTTTGCATAGAAGGGGATATGGATGTGTCTGTACACATATAACCTGCACAGGAGAAGGGATATACATATATGTATTGTGTATATATCTATAGATATATACATACATATATATGTACATATATATGGGGAAACCAGACTCTCTCTCTCTCTCTCTCTCTCTCTCTCTCTCTCTCTCTCTCTCCCTTCTCTCTCTCTCTCCCTCTCTCTCTCTCTCTCTCTCTCTCTCTCTCTCTCTATCTCTCTCTCTCTCCCTCTCTCCCTCTGTCTGTCTCTCTTTCTGTCTCTGTCTCTGTCTCTCTCTGTCTCTTTCTGTATCTGTCTCTCTGTCTGTCTGTCTCTGTCTCTGTCTCTCTGTGTCTCTCTGTGTCTCTGTCTCTCTCTCCTTCTCTCTCTGTCTCTGTTTTAGTCTTAACCTGAAGTTTAGGAGGGAAGATAAGGAAGATTCCATAGAGAAGGTCCCAATTGAACTTAGAATTAAAGGAAGAAAAAAGTAGAGATGAGGACAGAATGTGCATGGCAGCAAGAGACATGCCTTGGTTCAAAAACAGCCTATAGTCTGGTTTGGGTGGAATATAGAATGTGTGAAGAGTAAGATGAAATAAGCCTAGAAAGGTTAATTGAAAATGAAGAAATTTGTATTTCATCTTTCAGGTGATAGGGAGTCACTGGAAGTTTTTTGAACAGGGGATTGAGATGATTGGACTTGAACCTTAAAATTATTTTGGCAATTGGGTGAATGACAGCTAGCTTGGAGAAGGCAGGGACGAGAGGCAGAAGTAACTGTTAGAAGGTTATTCTGATATAGCCCAAGTGAGGAAGATGATGAGAAAGACAATAACTAAGTAGTATGGTCACAGTGCAAAAAGAGAGAAGGGGACAGAAGAGACTTTGTAAAAATAGAATCAACACACCTTGGCAACTGATTGGGTATAAGAGATGAGAGATGGAGAAAAGAGCCACAGGTGAGTCAAGTTTTGAGAGAGTGTCAGAGAGTAGAGACCAGATGACAAGGGATATGAGGGAGTTTCTTAACAAAAGACAGAATGGTAGACAGATGGCATGGTCAGGAGAAAGTTTTTTTTTTAAAGTTTATTTTAAAGCTAATCACGACAGGAAGATGGAGTTTAGTGGGAAAGCACTGGCTCTGGTGCCAGAGGCCTGAGTTCCAATTCCTCTGTTTGCTTTGTTACCTTAGTCATGATTTAACCCTCACTTTCCTCATCTACAATATGAAAGGTTTGGACAAGATGGCTTATGGGGTCCCTTCTAACTCCAAACCCTATGATCTTATGATGACCATTCTAGGCAGGATGGAAGGAGCCAGTAGAGAAAGAGAAAAATGACAGTGAGAGAAAAGTTGATTGATAGGACTTAGCCCTTCCACAGAAGGGAAGGGCTCAAAGGTACACAGGAAAGTATTTACATTTACAGAGAGGAAGAGAATGCCCTAATCCTCTGAGGCTGGAGCAAAAAGAGAGAAAATATCAAGAAGTGTAGACGGACAGAACTGACATGCATGCACTTTACTTAGACATCTTTACTGAGGTGAGGCATTTCACAATACATGGTTTAAATCTCAGAAAAGTTAGGTGTCGTGTGGTTAGAGACCAGAACAAGTAAAGGAGTCAATTAGAGACGAATAAAAGAACTAAGGGGCAGCTAGGTGGTGCAGTGCATAGAGTGCTGAGCCTAAAGTCAGGAAAACTCATCTTCCTGAATTCGAATCTGACCTCAGATACTTACTAGCTGCGTGACTCTGGGCAAGTCACTTAACCCTGTTTTCCTTAGCTTCTTTATCTGTAAAATGAGCTACAGAAGGACGTGGCAAACCACTCCAATATCTTTGCCAAGAAAATCCCAAATGGGGTCATAAAGAGTCAGATACAACTGAAACAACTCAGCAACAAAACAGGACTAAACAATGAGGGCCCAGCTATATTTAGATAAAATGAATTTGTACTGGGGTTAGTCAGTACTCCATGGTTTCTTCAAGTAGTAGTCAACATCCCTAGAATAGGAAGAGAGAAGACAGATGGTGAGAAGATGGTAGTATCATGGACTTCAAAAATAGATCCCATCTCACTCCTTTCAAACTGGCAAAAATGATAAATGACAGAAATATCCAATAGTGGAAGGACTGAGAGGAGACACACACTAATACCCTAATTTTTTTTCATTCTAAAAAGCAACTTGTAATCGTAGGAGAAAGATCACTAGACTATCCATAACTTATGCTGGTGGATTGACTATGAGAATAATGAGGGGGGCATTTATATACTTTAAAGTTTGGAAAGTATCTTACATATATTACTTTGAGTTTCACAACAGCCCTATAAGGTCGATACTATTATTAACTTCATTTTACAGATGAGGATGCTGAAGCTCAGAGAGGTTAAGGGATTGCCTGTTTTTAAATGGCTGGTAAGTGTGAGAGGCAGAATCTGAATTCAAGTTTTGCTCACTTCAAGTCTAGCACTGTATCTACCTAGCAGCCTGAGAAGAGTCATGAATTTAAAAATAATTGTAGGAGGAGTGAGTCAGTATGAGAAGTGAAAGACTGGTAGGTTGTAATCAGAAAGAGAAATTTCATCTATCAAGATTCTGGAGGTGGAACAGTTTCAGGTGATAGTGTGTAGTAAGATGGAACCACCACTGGGAGGGTTTCAGGTAAAGTAGAGATAAATTCTATGAGAGCCAAGGAAGTTGGTGATCTGAAAGACCAGGTTGTTTTGAGGACTCATCAGCATGAATATTTTGAAATCACTAAAGAGAAAGGTAGAAGTTGGGGTAGAGACAAAGACTTAGTGCCAGGCTCTGAATTCACTGAGAAAGGAAGGAGAGAGGGCCATGAAGATCAAGAGACAAGAAGGGTCATGCAAAGGTCTCCAGTAGGTGGGAGAAGTATGGAAAGGAACTAATTGGGATCAAAGGAGAATTTTCAAGCATGATGGGAAATAGTAGGGTCTGAAGGGTATAGTAGAAAGCATGAACATAAGAAATTGGAGGGGAGAAAAGGTAGAAGGGGACACCTCTCCTTAAAGGGTCAGAGTTTCACTACTTAAACATCTCAATGATAATTTCAAATTTAAGACAAATCTTGGGCAAATGGGGAAAAATTGACTTGGAAGATAAGATAAACTTATGTAAATATTTTGTTATCGTACACAAAATTTCTCCTTTTTTGGCAGTGATTTTTCAGGGTTTTGATCCATGAGGCAAAGGACCTTATAAAATATTTAATGCTCCCTTTTGCCATCACAAATAAAATCATGGGGATGGGTATTGTTGTTTGGCAAATTGTTATCCTACTATTTGTATTGTGTTATTTCAGACTGCAAAATAAGAGGTAAGAAATTGAGTTGGGATCATAACCAAGGGTTTTTGACCAAGAGTGATGAATAAGTCAGGAGGAATAATATAATTCTTGAAATAAAGGAAAGATAATCTTCCATCCCCTACCATAAGCATTTTCCCTTTTCTAAATCAAGAATGGGAGGGAGAGAGGTGAAGTATAGAATCTCCTAATAGTCCCTGAAGGACTCACCTTGAGTATGATTGGTTTGTCTTTTAGGTATAGGGTCTATTAAGGTCCAGTGCCAACAGGGCCACTAGGTGGCACAGTGGAGAAAGTGCTGTTCCTAGAATCAGGAAGACCTGAGTTCAAATTTTACTCAGACACTTACTGACTGTGTCACTTAACTACTGTTTGTCTCAGTTTCCTCCCCCTGTAAAATTGAGATAATAATAGCATCTACCTTAGAAGATTGTAGGGATGATCAAATGTGTAGAGGGCTTAGCACTGTCCCTAAAATATAACAGGCACTTCATGGGTGCTTATTTCCTTCTTTCCTTTCTTCCTCGTTTCATTCCTTACCTTCTTTTTTCTTTCAGTGGTTCCCTAATGCCTGCTAGATTAAATACAAACTTACTTCTTGGCACTTAAAGCCCTTCACCGCCTGACTCAAGCTTACCTTTCTAGGCTTATTATGTGTCATTCCCCTTCCCTCACTTTAAAGTCTAGTCAAATTGATCTTTTCACTCTGCATGGGCTGTCGCTCATTCCTAGAATGGACTTTTTCTTCACATGTTAGAATCCCTAGCTTCCCTCAAAGCCCAGATCTAGGGCTACCCCTTATCAGAGACCTTCTTAATCTCTTCAAGTGCTAATTCTTCTCTCCTCCATTGTCTTACATATAATATTTTGTATATATTTTCTGTATAGAAACATAATTATACATGTATATATGGATATATAGATGTGCACACACACAGGTGTGTTTAAGTGTGAACGTGTGGGTATGTGTATGCACACACACACATACACACATACACCTGTTTATCTTGCCTATTGGAATATAAGTTCCTTGAGGTCAAGGAGTCTTACATATATGTCTTTTTGTCCTCAGTGCCTGACAGTAGCATATATTCTTAAATATTTGTTGTTGGTTTTTACATATCATCAAAATTTGAAAGATACTAGCATTATTCCATCTCATAGCATTGTTTTCTGTAGCAACACAGCAGGATAAGAAAATTAGTTTTCCAATTTTAAACTTCTCTTTTCTCCTTATACTGTCTCCTGCCTTTCCCATGGTTCAAATGCTCACCTCTATGGCAATGATTCTGAAATCCATATTGCAGAACCTCAACGCCCTCATTTCCAGCCTTCCTACTAAGCATCTCCACCTTTATGTCCCATCCATACCTCAAACTCAAAATTTAACCCATTATCTTACCTGCCTCTGCCTATTCCTTATTTTCTGTTGCTATTAAAATCATGCTTCCAGGGACTCAGGCTTAAAATGGAAGTGTTTCTATTTTCCTTTACCTACTTTACCTGTCCAGCCCTCTGGATTTGTCTCATATTCGGAAGCCTTTCCACCATCAGTGAAATTCTTCATAACTCTTACCTAAGTTATTGTGATGATTTCTAATTTAGGGATTCTTAATCTTTATATACATATCATGGACCCCTTTAGCAGTCTAGTGAAGCCTTTGGAGCCCTTCTCCAAATAATATTTTTAAATGCATAGAATAAAATACATAAGTTAACAAAGGAATCCATTTGTATTGAAATACAATTATTAAACTACTTTGTTGAAAACATGTTCATGGACCCCAGATTAAGAACTCTTGCTCTAATTAGTGTCCCTCTGCAGTCTATTATTTTCACTCCTAACCTGAGTCAGTTTCTAAATGCACAGCTAATGTACATGTCACCCCTTTTATTCCAAAACCATAGATT
>JAQQSW010019877.1:0-10959 GCA_028646575.1 Pseudocheirus occidentalis
ATCTAGCTATAAAGGCTCATACTGTAAATAATCTGGGGAAGCAAGGAATAGTTTATCTGTCAGATTTATGGAGTAGGAAAGACTTTATAACCAAAGAAGAGTTGGAGAGTATTATAAAATGCAAAATGGATAATCTTGATTCCATTAAATTGAGAAGTTTCTGTACAAACAAAGCCAATGTAACCAAGATTAAGAGGGAAGTTGGAAACTGGGAAAGAATATTTATAACCAGTGACTCTGATAAAGGTCTCATTTCTAAAATATAGAGGGAATTAAGTAAAATCTATAAGAATACAAGTCATTCCCCAATTGATAAATGATCAAAGCATATGAACAGGCAAATTTTAGAGGTAGAAATTAAAGATATTTATAAGTATATGGAAAAATGCTCTAAATCACTATTGATTTGAGAAATGCAAATCAAAATAACTTTCAGATACCACATCTCACCCGTCAGATTGGCTAAGGTGACAGAACAGGAAAATGACAAGTGCTGGAGAGGATTTGGAAAAATTGGAACACTAATGCATTGTTGGTGGAGCTGTGAACTGATACAACCATTCTGGAGGGCAATCTGGAACCCAAAGGGCTATAAATAATTGCATATCTTTTGACCCAGTAATACCACTTTGGGGGTTGTATCCCAAAGAAATCATAGAAGTGGGAGAAAGAGCCATATGTGCAAAAATATGTATTACACCTCTCTTTGTAGTGGTAAAAAACTGGAAATTAAGGGGATGCCCATCAATTGGGGTATGGCTAAACAAGTTTTGCTATATGAATGTAATGGAATACTATTGTGCTGTAAGAAATGGGGAGGAGATGGTTTTCATATTCACCTGGAGAGGCTTATATAAACTGATGCTAAGAGAGAAGAGCAGAACCAGGAAAAATTTGTACACAATGACAGACACATCATATGTGTGATGACCAACTTTAATGAAGTGGACTCTTCTCAGCAACACACAGTTATAAGACAACTCTACAAGTCTCAGGATAGAAGGAAATACCTACATTCAAAGAAAGATCTAGAAAGAACAGAGTTTAAATGGATACTGAAGCAATCTACATGCTATCATTCTTTTACATGCTTGGTTTTGTTTCTTTTCTTTCTTTTTTCTTTTTCCCATTTGTTTACAATGCTTCTATACAACCAGACTATTGCACAATGTGAAAGTGTTTGCAGATCCTATTCATGATTGTACACCACCATGGTTGGGGAGGGGGAGAGAAGGGAGGGGAGAAAAATCTGAAACTCAAGTGATTCTGTAACTGAATCTTGTAAACTAAAATTAAATAAACAAGTCAATAAATTTTTTTTAAAAATGAAAAAAAAATCAGTCTGAAGTCTTATAGTACAGAGGCATAAATAGATGCATTCTCCCTGCACGCTGCCCTGCTCAGACTCCAGCAAGAGGGCTCTTTTCAGTTCTAGACACATTGAATGGCCGCTAAGGTCCCTTTCAATGTGAAATCTATGATCTTTTGATCCTTAGGATACTGTTAAGCTCGACAGATTATGGACAGAATATTCAGTATGGTGAAAGGCCTGGAGGTCATGTCCTATGAGGATCAGTTGGAAGAAATAGCTTGTTTAATTAGAAGAAAAAATATGTGGGGAAAATGCTGTCTTCAAATACCTGAAGTGCTTTTCAAATGGAAGATGAATTCAATTTGTCCTATTTGATCCCAGGGAGTGAAACCAGAAGCAGTGGTAGACATAGGAAAGGCACAAATTTAGACTCGAAATGAGGAAAAAATTCCTGATAATTAGAACTGTCTAAAGGTTGAATGGGCCACCTCAAGATGTGGTGGCTTCCTCCTTGGAAATCTTCACGCAAAAGTCACATGACTATTTGTTGGGTATATTGTAGGAGGGATGCTTTGTGGAGTTTGGGTTGAACTTGATGGCCTCTGAAGTCCTTAGTTCTAAGACTGTTTTTAATTCTATGTTGAATATGTGAGATGAATTTACTGTTTCTCTGATGATGTGTCTCTGTAGGAAATAATTGCTAACCTGATTTTAGTGTTTTAAGGTCTGTAAAGAGCTTTACAAATATGATCGCATTTTGTCCTCACACCAACCCTGGGAGATGGAGGCTGTTTTTATTCCCATTTCATAAATGTATAAACTTAACAGGAGGAGGTTAAGTAACTTGACCAGTAACACATAGCTACTAAGTGTCTGAGACAGGATTTTAACTCAGCCCTTGCTGACTCCAGGTCCAATGCTTTATCCACTGTGCCACCTAGTTTGAAGTCAGAGTAGAATTTTTTAAATTTAATTTGATTTGGAAATCTTATATTAAACATTTAAGCATGAAGGGAACCACGCTATAGTATTTTTTGAGGCAATTAGCATTAAATGACTTGCCCTGGTCATATAGCTAGTAAGTGTGTAAGGTAGGATTTGAACTCAGGTCCTCTTGACTCTAAGGCTGTTGTTGAATCCACCATGCCACTCAACTGTTCCATTGCACTACTTTATGAGGGTGATATGAAGTTTAGATGTTGCACTACCCTTCTTTTCATAGTGCTTACTATAGGATATGATATTCATAAATAACTACAATATAAAATAGTATGCCATAAGTTCTTAAGTTTCATAAGAAAAAAGTAACAGTTATTGAGTTTCAAGGTAGAAAAAGTCATAAGATCATTTGTGACCTGGAAATTATGGAAGATAATAGAATACAGTTGTTGATATTTGAGTTGCACTTTAAAGGAGAGGTGGATATCCAGCAAGGGGCACTTAGAAAGGGAGCAGGAAACACAGCCTAAGCCCTAGGAATAGCCTTTCTTTTTTTTAAGAGCAGGCTATGTAGAGGGGCTTCTGAGAGCCAGCAAAATGGCTTATTCATCCTCCCTTTCTCTAATCTCCATCTCTACTTCACAAAGGACACATTTTTTCTCCATTCGTGGACCCTAATCATCAGTACCAACACCACTTTTTCTAGATGGAATTCTGGCAGGGTTCCATTCATCGAATTTGTATTAAGAATTTGTCACATACTGGGCTAAGGCTCAAGGATGATAAAAAGATGAATAAGGAAAAATTCTCAAACTCATGGGGGTGGCCACCAAATGGTCTTGATAGCAAGAAGTACGTTATTAATTTGGCCACAGGATGATAACTTTTCACCCTTTGAATCTCTGGGAGACCTGGTGGTAAATCTTAGAGTTTTTGCAATTTGCATCAGTGGTAGAGAATCTTACAAAAATGAATAGTGGAAATACCTGGTTCTGAAGGAAAGAAGAATGTGACCCTGTGCAAACTTGCCAATTCTTGTCCTCTTGGGCTTGGGAATTATTTTAACTAATGCTCCAGCCAACAATGGAGTAGCTAGTAATGGTAGCTCAGTTACAATGGTCAAAAGTTAATATGACTGGTCTTAGCTATTCTACTGTTAAAGATAGGCATTGCAAGGAAGTTTTATGAAAAATAATAGCATGAAAGCTTGACATTCTGTCTCATTCCACCCCTATCTGAGGTCAATATTCTTCTTTAACTAACCAATTAGCTCAATTCCTCCTCACTTTTCCTAGCTTCCTTAAGGAAGTGGGTCATACCTTCACAGATCCCAATGTGAATTTTTATACATTTTCAATCCATTTATAACTCTAGTTTCTATAACAGGAAGTTTTTTTCTGGATTTGTTCTTGGCTTTTCCTGCTCTTTCTCCTAGACTAAATAGATATATCAGGAAGTAGGAGTAGAATTTTGAAAAGAGGAAGAAGCCCAGACAATTGACTGGAAGGAATGTGTGGATCCTCAGAAACAGCTGGAGGTAACTGAGGATATTTCAGATGTCTGGCATTTTTCTGTGATGTAAGAGATTATCAAAACTATAATGCAAGGTAGAGACATAACATGAGGCCCTTCATTTGGTACAATGTCAGGGTTGGAGATATAGTCAGACACAAGTCCAAGAAAAAGAAACTCTGGGGGGATAGCCTCCCCTTACTTCTGAGGAAAGGCTTTACCTGAAGAGCAGCCTGAGTGGGCAACATCAGATTGGGATAAAAGAAACTAAGAGCTATGGGGAATTTTAAGAGCATAGAAAATAGTGGGGAGTTCTAGCTATTTTGAAGAACTGCAGTAGGAAATCACAAGAAGAACAGCCGGGTCTCTTTTTTCTGAGAACTATTGAGAACTAGAAGGAGAGGGGAAAGCTACAGTCAGCAGATAGCCCAAGGGACCATGGAGGGGAACACCATACAAAAGGATCAAGAAACTCTTCATAGGAGACATCTATCAAACAACCGTAATAGAGTTGTGGTTCAGACATCTGTCCATCTATGCAGTAAGTGGCTAAGCATACATAAGTATCAAGGAAAGGTTTCTTTGAAGGTGGGTATTGCTATATTCAGAAAGCTCTAGTATGGGTCCTGTTGGACTTCGCTGAATTTTAAGTAAACTCATTCATTCTTTGAGCCTTGTTAACTGAATGTTTGCAAGAGCAGTTAAGACAAATATGGCTTGATTTAAAATAAGAAGCTTCCTAATTATCTGGATTAGAGCAATAAACCTAAAAATTGAGGTTTTCCAAAGTTACCTGAGTCTTTTTGTCATATGAAGCCTGTTCTCAAAAAAAAAGTTTTACTATATCCAATTTCTGCCATGCTGATCTTTCATAGACATTCTACTTCTCAAACATACTTTATTTATGATATAGACATGTACATGCCTTATCCATGGTGTCTCCTTTATTTAATACTACTTCCTCCATTCCATTCTTCATGATGTTGCCAAAATCAGTTTTCTTACATGTAAATCTGTTGCTCTTCTATGAAATAAGTTCCACCACACATGTGAGACTTGTGGGTGGTCAGTGGTAGTGAAAGAGATGAGATTGGACAAGGTTTCCTAGCTCCAGACCTAATGTTCTCTTTATGTACTCTGAGTCAAAAACCTATAGTAATATAGCTGCCTAAATGAAGACTAGGACACTTGGACCCAGAGTTTGAAACCAGACTGGAATATTGACTGTATCTCAATGTCTATGAGCTTCAATTTTCCCAAATATAAAACAGGAATGACAATCTCTATAGTACCTATTCCACAAACTGGATCATGTGGGTCAAACGCAAAGTGCTTTGGAAAGTTTAAAGCACTATATAAATGTCAGTTATTATTGTTAAAACCAAGAATTATCTCAGCCCTCCGCTCTGCTTTGTTCCTGAAGGCTTTCCAGAAGAATTCAAGAGACATCTTTTTTTTTAAACAATTAAACAGGTTATTGAGCTAAAAATTGGCTAGTTCTTAGTTTTATGCCTGGCTCATTAATTTTAAATGCTTTCTGCAATGTCTGTAGATGTCTTGTAAAGTCAATACATTCTCCAATAATTCAGCTGTTAAATTCTCTATAAAGAGGCTGAAATATATAAGGGGTAGGTGGGGGGCTGGAGAACTACTCATAAGGTGGCCATTATCAGTGGTAGGTATTTACCTAGCACTTAATATAGAACTCATTGCAATCCCCTCTAGACAAGGATTCCATGATTCTTAGCCATCTCCATAGCATGCGCTGTTCCTTCTCTATCAGTAGGATCAAACAGTGTTAAAGGCGAGGAAAAGATTTATTTAAATTTTGATGTGAAAGAAAAATCAGTGTTTCTATTATAGAAATGAAAGAATAGGTCAAATATAAGATGAGACCATGAGAGACAACCTGCTACAATGCATAGTGATCTGACTTCATAGACAGGAAGACTCGGGTCCAAATATTAACTCTGAAGCGTACCAGCTGTAAAAGTGTGGGCAAGGCACATCACCTCTTGGTACCCCTAGGCAACTCTTACATTTGCAGAGCAGGTTATCCACAGATGTTGGGAGAGGACATTTCTTCACTGTTGGTTGACTCTACCAATGAAATCACAGGTCCTAAATGAACTGACAAATCAAAAAGCTCTCAGATAATTTTTCCCCTTAGAAAACCCTAAACTGGCTGAGCCATTTTGAGGACTGGTTAGCTTCTCTTGGTGCTATCCCTCCACACCATCTTTTCCACCTGTCCCTTTCACTCTACTTGCATAAGCCTCACCATGATTTATACTGTCTTTACCTCTCTCTTGCAGGATTGAAATAGCCTCCTCATTAGTCTCCCTAGCTCAAGTTTCAGCACTGTAATCTGTCCATAACACATCTTCCAAAAGCAGAAATCTAACCATGTTATTCCCCCGCTCCAGTGGCCCCCTAATACCTCTAGGATCAGATATAAACTTGTCTATCATTTATAGCCCTTTACAACCAGGTTCCAAACAACCTTTTAAACCCTATTGTTCACTATCACAATCCCGGTATACTTCAGTACAATAAACTGATCTCCTCGGTGTTCCATTCAGATGATAGTCTATCTCCTGCCTCTGTGACTTTGCATGGGTCATCCTTCCTTGCCTGGAATACACTCTCTCCTCATCTCTGACTCCCAGAATCCTTAATTTCCTTCCAAATTTCAGCTCAAATGCCATCTTCTCCAATATATTTTTTCTAATGCCCCCAGTCACTAGTCACTTCTCAAGATCACTTTTCATCTATTTTGTATGGAACTCAGGTTTCCAACTAAGCCTGGGGCATTTTATAGGTTTAGATATTTTACATGACCCTACTTTGCTGTGACTATGCCTTGATGGAGAACACAATGATACAAATTGCCTACCTGCATGTGGGGTGAAGCTGGTACATGTGCTCCCGGGTTGCTTCCAAGGGAGTTTTACTCTTTTTGGGTTCTCTCCAGACCAAGAGCTTTTCACGTTTGTTGTGTCCTAGATGCTGTTCCATGCCCCTGTTCAACTAACTGTCACCTCCAGGATCAAACATAAAATTGTTTTTGATTTTGAAAGTCCTTCATAACCTGTTCCCTTCCTGACTTTCCTCCTTATTTCTTACTTCTCGATTCCTTGCTACATCCTTTGCTGTCCTTTGACACTGGTCTCTTGGCTATTCCATCTCCCAACTATCTGTCTCTCGCTCTTAGAACTCCCTCCCTCCTCACTACCAATTCCTGGCTTCCTCAAAGCCTTCACTAAAATCTCATCTTCTACCAGATGTCCTTCGTTGTCCCTGGTACTGCCAGAGCTTCCCCTCTGTTGATTATCAATTTATCCTGTATAAATGTTCATGGTAAGTTCTTCTGATGTTGCCTCCTCCATTAGACTGTGAGATCCTTGAGAGCAAGAATCATCTATTGTCCTTCTGTGTATCTCCTTGGCACATTAGCTGACACATAGCAGGTGCTTAATAAATGCTTACTGACTCAACTTGAAAGCAATTATTCCCTTTTCTGATCCTATCTCTTCTCTTCACCTTTAATACCAAATCTTCAGAATTGTTGCAACTCCTTTCACCCAGCTATGCTTAGGAAAATGGTGTCTGGAGCCTACATACCAGAAGCAATACAAAATAGGAAAATAAATAGTCATCACAAGCTTCAGTTACACTATAGATTTAATGTGGGCAAGGATCATGTCTTGGCTAAATTCTTCTATGTACTATGATGTACATACAGTAGATGCTTAATATTTTTCAGGGTTGGTTAATCAGGGAAAATATATAGACTGATGCTCTCCTAGCTTTTAAAAAAATATGTTAGTCAATCTATCATATGAAGACAGGGCACCACAAAGAAGAGACAGTGTGGGACAGTGGAAAACACTAAGGCCCCTTCCAACCCTATACCTATGATACTATGACTAAAAGAAGCATTCAAATAAGCCTTCTATATTTTGTAAATAAGTAAAGGAACACTCTACTAATTCCTCCGTTTTCCTCTTTCATATTCAATCTATCAGATCTCTTCTCAAACAACCCTTTGCCTCACATTCCAGACCCATCTGGCTTTTTTGCAGACGGGGGCCCATGGTGAGAATAGCACAGCAATGCCTAACCATCTATAACGAGGAGGAGGTTACTATTCATGTGAGTGGAAAGAACATCCATGGGTGAAATCACAGACCTTTTGAAAGGTTGAAAAATCTTTCATAAATTTTGTGGGAATAATTTGTCTCCTGATTCTCTGAATCAATCTTGCATTGCACAGTTATCGTCTCTTATTTTGCTGTGATTTTATATACATTTCTGCCATTGGTGGCTCAATATTTTAACATATAGCATAGTTCAACATATTTTAAATACATGAGTTCCATGTGTTAATTATATATATATATATATACACACACACACACACACACACACACACACACAAGCATACATGCATACAGAGAGAGAGACAGAGAGACAGAGACAGAAACTTAAGAATACTTAAACTGCCTAATCAGTGCTTTAAGAAATCAACTGTCATCAGGAGAAAAAAATCATGAGAGAAAAAAAATGAGCTGGTAACCCATGAGAGTAAAGGGTAGTTAATGGAAAACACACATTCTCCATTGGTCTTCTCCTAATATCAAGAGATAGAAGAGGCTAGAACCCCACAACAATATTATGGGAGGAAATGAACACAAGTTTTACAAGATGAATAAGGGTGGGGGGGTATATCTTGTAATGTGCATCATTAACCAGAGTGCCTATGCTGATGAGATCACAAATCCACTTGGTATATTGGAGTCAGTTCTGGTAGACTGGATCCAAATCCATTTCTTATGTCCTGTCAATGTGATTACCATCATCATTATTATTACTATTATTATTATACAATTAATCATTTCAAAGGAAAAAACAGTATTGCCAATCCCCCAAACAAATATTTTCTTGCTGTTGAAATATGGAGAATTGAGCTTTTTTCTAGTGTTTTAATCTGATTTGACCTTTTTTGGAAATGCAATATCAAACGAAAGTAGAAGGTTAGAGGACACATTAATCCCAGAGCTTCATTTTTTTATCATGAGTATCACTGAGCTAGCATTAATGAACAAAGCTTTTTGTTTGGTGGCTTTTTGGCAATATGAAACAGGCAGCATATCAAAAGTCTGAAACTGCCTAAGAGCTTGTAAACAACTGTTATCCTGGGTATTTCTTTCTATTTGAAAATAAATTGCATGCATGAATTCTAATCTGTGTCTCCCCACCATCCTTATTCTGGAGACTTTGGATTAAGAAGCATTTTAAAAAATATATGCAAAGTTTTTTTCAGAATTAAATGGTACATACTACTTCTGATTATTTTTAAAGTAACCAGAAAAATGAGACAATTCAGGGCTTTCATTATTCACAAAGAGAGAAATGCCTTTTCTCCTTCCCTGTGTGCATATGCCTGCTGCTTGGTGAAGCTAATAATATGCAAACAGAGCAAATGACTGGAACAGATTTCTCTCTGAGAATTGAGGCTTTTAATTTTTTTTCATTAAATATTTCCCAATTACACATAAAAAAACCCCACCCAAAAAATGAAGTTCCAAATTACTTTCTTCTCTCTGACCCCTCCCCCATCCCTGGGAATGCAAGCAATATTGATTATACATGTAATGAAAAACATATATCTACATTAGGCATGTTGCAAAAGAAAGCATAGACAAAAAAAGCTTTTTTTAAGTATTCTTTAATTTGCATTCTGAGTTCAACAGTTCTTTCTTGGAGGTGAAGAGCAGTTTTTATCATGAGTCCTTTGGAATTTTCTTGTATCATTCTCTTGAGCTAACTCTTCCACAATGGCTCATTCTGATAATTTCACTATTATTGTGCACAATATTCTCCTGGTTCTATTTACTTCATTTTGCATGAGTTCATATATGTCTTCTTGGGGTTTTTTTGAAACCATGCTGTTTGTCATTCCTTATGACATAATAGTGCTATTATTCCACAATAATCATTCCATTGTAATCATAGATCACAACTTGTGGAGCCAGTCCCCAACTGATGGGCATCCCCTTGATTTCCGTTTCTTTGCCACCACAGACAAAGAGCTGCTATAAATATTTTTTGCAAGTAGAGGCCCTTTCCATTTTTTTCTCTCTTTGGGGTACCAGACTAATAGAGATATTGCTGGTAAAGACATTCACAGTTTTATAGCTCTTTAAGCAGAGTTTTAAATTTTTCTCCAGGGATAGTTCACAACTCCTTCAACAATGTATTAGTGTTATGGGGGGCGGAGCCAAGATGGAGGCTTAGAAGCAGCAAGGTCCCGCAGCTCCCACACAGCCACCCTAAAGACCCATAAAATATGACTCTGGACAAATTCTAGGACTCTCAACCTCACAAAAATACAGAAAACACATTTCTCGAGGAAGGCAGCTTGAAATCAAAATGCAGCCAGGCCCCAGGGCAATCAGATGGAGCCAAGCAGAGCTGAGCTGTGTCCCAGCCAGTCTACAAGAGAGAAGATCTACAGTCTTCAGCAACTCCACAGCTACCAAGGTATGAAAAACAGGGATTAGAGAAAGGCAGCTCGTCAGGAGGGGCTCATCCCACAGGCCTGCAGGCCGGGAGCCAAGACCAGCCCAGCCTGAAACCTCCATGCGGCCAGGTTCCAGGGCAGCCAGGAGGAGCCAAGTCCCCCAAGCCACAGCATGAGTCTACTTCAGAGAAGATCTAAAGCACCTGGAGGAATCTTCACATCTACTGAGCCAGGATTAGAAGTCAGTGAAAGTGAGTGATGCTTAAAAGCTAAATTTGGGGGAGGAAAACCAGTTCAGCCAATCTACCCCCAGGGCAAGGAAGCAGTGGGGGAAGGGCAGGAAATGCTTCAGAGCTCCTGGCCTGCAAATTCAGCAGTGGGACTGAGTCGATTGATCAGGGCCAAGTGCTCTTGCATTGAGCGGCCTGGATCTGGGTCGTGGTCTTGGGTGGTGGACCTGGGGAGTGCTTTCAGCAAGCCAAAGCTGGGGGAGGGGGGCCTGCAACACCCCCCCTAATAGCTCCGGCAGCTGGGAAAACCCCAGTGATTTGGAACAGAGCTTTCCCCCGGAAGCAGAGTTTCACAAAGCTAAAAAAACCAACCAATTAATTGACTGGACAATATGAGGAAAAGGAAGCAAAATAAGAACAGCAATAAAACTCTAGAATCC
>JAQQSW010019878.1:0-10959 GCA_028646575.1 Pseudocheirus occidentalis
AATTAATTTTTAAATGAATAAAATTAATATTTGAGAAGAAAATCAGAGGTGTAGAAGAAATGTTGAAAGGGAATAAACAACTTAGCACCAGAAATACAAAACTTTGCCCAAGGAATACATTCTTTGATGGTTATAATGGACCAAATAGAAGGCAATGACTCCATAAGACAACAAGAATTATTTTAACAGGGGCAGCTAGGTGGCACAGTGAATAGAGCCTGAAGTCAGGAGGACCTGAGTTCAAATCCAGTTTCAGACACTTAACACAAAACTAGCTGTGTTACCTTGGGCAAGTCACTTAACCCCACTTGCCCTGCCTTCCCTCCTCCAAAAAGTAAATAAAATCAAATAAATAAAAATTTAAAAAGAATTGTTTTAACAAAGTCAAAAGATTGAAAATGGAAGAAAATATAAGGTATCTCTCATCTAAAATAAGAGACCTGGAAAAGAGATCAAAGAGAAGGAAATTAAGTATCATTAGTCTCCCCAAATGAACTTTGCCATCATATTTTAAGAAATGTTTGATGAAAATATCCCAGTTCTCTTTCAAGAGGGCAAAGTGGAAATAGGAAGAATCTATTGGTTACTTCCTAACAGAAACCCCAATGTAAAACTTTGCAGAAACTGTATAGCTTACATCCAGAGTTTCCATGTCAAAGAAGAAAAAAATGCTTCAACCTTGAAAAAAAAATCAAGTACTAAGGAACCAGTCAGGATCACACATAATTCAGTAGCCACTTCTACAAAGGAAAGTGAAAATTCAGAATATGGTATTCTAGAAGGCAAAAGATAATTGATTTACAACCAAGAATAACTTGCCCAACAAAACTGAATATAATTTTATTGGGTTGATATGGGAGAAGAAAAATGAATCTTTAATGTAATAGAGAACTTCCAGGGGCAGAGTCAAGATGATGGCATATAAGCAGGAAAACTCCGTGTCTTCCCACATAACCACCTCAGATATTCATAAAATATGACGCGAAACAAATTTTAGAGCTCCAGAACCCACAAAGTGACAGAGAAACAAAGCTCCTGCAGAGGGAAGCGTGGCAAGTGGACAGGACGTGTTCAGCACAGAGAACTGGAAGCAGAGCCCAGCACAGTCTGACCCAAGGTTTTAGCACCAGGACAGACAGGACCAGCTGAAGCTGGTGCATTCAGGAGAGTAGATTACCAGAAGCTATGGTGGTTTCCAGAATTATCAACCCATAATGGCAAAGACAAAGTGAAAGGTCAGTGGAACACAGCTGGATTGGGGGGGTGGGAAGGAGGAGTCGGTCCGACCCTTAACCCCCAGAGCCAGAACCAGCAAAACTAGATGCCTTGCAGCCCCCTCCACATGACTGCTTCAGAGCTCCTGACCTGCAGATTAAAGGGGAGCCAAACGAACATTCATAGGCTAAACACTCTTGCCTTAACCTGCCTGGATCTGGACTCTTGTTTTGGGTGGTGGTGGTGAGGTGTGTGACCTGTTAGCCAAACCTGGTGGGGGGCTGCAGAAATGGCAGCTTCATCATAGCTCTGGCAGCTGCAAAACCCCCAGTAATGTGGGACAAAGCTCTCCTCTCTGGAAGCAGACTTCTTCTGTGGCAAAGAGGTCAAAAGTCAAATAATTGACTGGCAACATGAGCAAGCAAAGGAAGCAAAGCAAGCACAGCCATTCAACGTTAGATTGCCTTTTTGTCCCCCAAAAGGATCAAAACATGGAATGGGAGGAAGACAACACAGTCAGAACTCCCACACCAAAAGCTTCCAAGAAAAATATAAACTGGTGACAGGCCATGGAGGAGCTCAAGAAGCATTTTGAAAATTAATAAGAGAAGTGTAGGAAAAGTTGGGAAGAGAAATAAGAACGGTGCAAGAAAATCATGGAAAGAGAGTCAACAACCTGACTGAAGGAAATAACACCTTAAAAAACAGGCTGACTCAAATGGCAAAAAAGATCCAAAAAGGCAATGAGGAAAAGAATGCATTAAAAAGCTGAATTGGCCAGATGGAAAAAGACCATGAGTAGCTGACAAATCAAGTTGGAGTGGTTGAAATGTCTTTGGAATGCATGAGAAAAACACTTATTCATTGTCCAGTGATACTACTATCATTTGGTACTATGGAAAGAACACTGAATTTAGAATAAGTAGTCCTGGGTTTTAGTTCACTTCTGCCACTTAGTGGATCTATGATTATGTAAAAATAATTACTCTCTTCAAACTTCAATTTCCTTGACCTTAAAATCAGGACAGTTATGTCTGCCATGCCAAACAGGATCACAATGAGGAAAATTCTTTGTCAGACACCATGTAAATATCAACAATTGTTATAACTTGATTTGGAGGCTGAATATCTAGTTTGGCTCTTTAATTTTTCCATGTTAACTGCAAAGTACTATATAAATGAGTTAGCATAATTTTGTCTTTGTTATAATAGATCTCTTAAAGAGGATGAATGTGTCTGACTGCCACTGTGGTCTCTGAACATTAGCAATAACCTCTTTTGTGAGATTTAGGAAGTTGTTAGGTTATCGAGTGTCATGCATAATGAAGATGCATATAAATAGCACCTTTATTTTTAAATCCCCAAGTCCTTGGCAAATAGAACAAATAAGACAGTGGGAAGAAATCAATCTTCGGGATAGAATACTGTTGGCACTGTGACTTATTGGCAATACATTCTAACTATGGTATAGTAATTTAGCCTTCACTGGTACTAAATATAATGGAGTCTTACTGGAGGGAAAGCTGTACAAAATACTGAGTAATATAAAAGATATGAACATTTCCTCAATAAAAATTCAGTTGCTGGAATAGCGTGTGCCTTGTGGATATGGTTTGGACTGACATCTTTCCCATATGTTTTATTATCTCTTGTTCATTCTTACAATTCATTTATTCCTTTGACATGGAAATATAAATGTCATTACTGACAGTATTACTTAACCGTTTTATACAGGTAGCTTAAATCTGCTAATCATTTTCTATTTGTATAAATGGAAGAATTAGTGGTTCCAATTCAGAACAGGCTTTTTTGAGACCTAGACTATGTAGGATTTGGAATTGTAATTATAATACTTAGCTTTAATAGATGCTTTCTCATTTTAGTCACAGGGAAATGTGATAAATATTGTACTAGTGTCTATTATCTGTACCCACAGAAAAGAATGATGAAAAATAGAAGTAGAATATTCTTTGGTGAGAGAGGCTTGTGTACCAGTTCCTTACTCTCTCTTTTTGTTATATCTCAAATGTCACTTTCATAGTTCCAAATAATTATAATTAAAAGGCTTCTGCCACTATCTAAACAGATGTCACTGTCAATATTTTCTTTTTCCTTTAGGAAATTTCTAAATTACTCTTTCTTACATTCTACATTTCTAGAAACAAAAAGAAAACCTGTCTATATCACAATAAGTAGTCCTTTTACTGTGAAGCCATATTTCCTCTTCATATGAAGACTCAATTGAATTTGTTATTTTCTCTCAAAAGTCAATCTTCAACCATTTTATTGAATTCAATCTCCCTCAACGCCCCAAGATTCAGGAACCTCCTAGCAGATGTGTTTGTATTGATATCTCAAACTCAACAAGCATAGAACAACTCATTACTTTTGCCTCCAAATACATACCCCCCTTTCTGAATATTCCTATTTCAGTCACATGTTCTATTTTTCTTCCACTCACCAAATTTCACGACATCATTGTCATTCTTTGCTCTTCCTCAGCCCATCTATCTAATCATTTGTAAAGTCTTTTTGGTTCTACCTTCACAACACCTCTTGTATCTATCTCAGTCATTCTTTTTACTGGACCACTACACTGCTTCATGGTCTCATCAACCCTCTCCATTTGTTGCAGTAACCCTTTAATGGTTCTTCTTAAATCCAGCCTCTTATTTTTTTCCCTTTCCACCTCCAGCTTTTTCACTAAAGTGATTTTCCTAAAACAGAAGCCCGACCTTTCCTCTTTCTCATTCCCTAAACACCAGTGTTTTCCTAGTGTATCTAGGAGAAAATACAAATCTCTTTGCCCTTCATATCCTAGGACCATCAAACCTTACAAGACATAATTGACCTTATTCTTCATTTTGTTCTTTCTGGTCCACCCAAAGTGCCTCTTCCTCTCTCCTCACTCCCCCTCCACCATGCATAAAATTCTATCTTCCCTCTCTTAACTTTGCACAGATTTTTTTTCTCTCATGCCTGAAATCCACTCTTTCCCTCCCTTCATTTCCTAGCCTAACTTGTTGCTTTCAAATTTCAAATCAAACATTTCTTATATTGGGCCTTTCCTGATCTCCACCTCCCAAAATTATTCATGCTTTCCCCTATTATCTATTTTCTTAATTAACTTCATCTTTACAATTGATTTCCTTGAGAGAATGCAAGTTCCTTAAATCAATGACTGTTTAATTTTTGTATTAGTATCCGTAGCACTTAGCACACTAAAAGACAAATAGTACTGTTTAGTGATTTACTGAGTGTCCACCTGTCTGATGAAATATAGATCAATGCATGGCTAAATGAGTGATTCTTAATTCCAGTGTCTTCTCCTGGTGTGGCCTACAATAAATGGATAATGGAAAAGTAAAACTTCTTGTTCCAAGCAATTTGAGATGTGTGGCTTTGGTTTTAATTTTCTCTTCATAATGATCCTGGATGGCTCCCACAGAGTAAGCATCCATGAACTGATTAGCACAATTGATCCCTTCTTGACTTCACAATACCTGCCCCCAAGAAACCAGCATGGTCATCAGACCCTGGATACTAGTGACCTGTCTGACCAATTAATGAATTGGTCAGAAGACCAGGAATTGAATCCCAGGATGACTACTTGCTAGTTGTGTAATTTGTTTGAATTTTTTTACCTTTAGTTTGTAAATTTATAAAATGAGCATCAAAATTAAGTTAAAATTTCATTGGAGTTTGCAGTCAGACTTGATTATGATTCCCAAATCTGAATTTGTTTGACATTAATAATTAAAATATTGTCAAATAAATTATAACTTTGTTACACCAAGTAGTCTTGTTTGGTTGCACTATATATTGTATATGAGGAATAATAAGAAATTCATCTAGAAAAAAAAGTTGGGGGTGGAGTCAAGATGGCAGTGTAGAAGCAGGATAACTCAATGGCTCCAACCGTAACCACCTCAAATATCTATAAAATATGACTCTAAACAAATTTTAGAGCCCCAGAAATCATAAAACGGCAGAAAAACAAGGCTCCCACTGAAGGCAGCCCAGCAGACAGAAAGGACTCATTGCAGAGCACTGGGAGCAGAGGCCAGCCCCAGGCAGTTTTAGCCCCAGGCCATGCAGGAGAAGTTCTGGCTTGAGCTTTCAGGTGAGTGGATCACTGGGAGCTGTGGTGGTTTCCAAAATTACAAAACAACAAGAGCCAAGGACAAAGGGATAAGGTCAGGGAAACTTGGCTAAATTTCAGGGAGAGAGTCTGGCTGACTGCCTCCAGAGCTAGAAACATTTTGAAGTGGCTGCTTCAGAGCTCATGGCCTTCACATTGCAGGGGGGTCAAGTAATCATTCGGAGGCTAAGTGCTCTTGCCTTTAGCTGCCTGCATCGAGATCACAGTCTTGGGTGGTGGCCGTGAGGTGTGTGACCAGTGAGCCAAACCTGGTGGGGGCTGCAGAGACTGTGGCCTCCTAATAGCTCCAGCAACTGTGAAAACCCAAGATTTGGGACAGGGCTCTCCCCTCTGAAAGCAGAGTTCTACTGTGCCCAAAAGTCAATAACTGACTGGAAATATGAACAGGCAAAGGAAGCAAAGAAAGCTTACCAATTCAACTTTAGATTCCTTTTTTTGGGGACAAAAGGGATCAAAGTATGGAACAGGAGGACGACAACACAGTCAGAACTCCTGAACCAAAAGCTTCCAAGAAAAATGTAGACTTGTTAAAAGCCATAGAGCAGCTTAAGAAGGATTTTGAAAATCAAATAAGAGAAGTGGAGGAAAAATTGGGGAGAGAAATAAGAATGATGCAAGAAAATCATGAAAAGAGAGTCAGCAAATGACTGAAGAAAGTAACACCTTAAAGAACAAATTAACTCAAATGGCAAAAGAGGCCCAAAAAGCAAATGAGGGGAAGAATGTTTTAAAAAGGCGAATTTTCAAGATGGAAAAAAGAATCTCAAAAGTTCTCTGAAGAGAATTATTCCTTCAGAATTAGAATGGAGCAAGTGGAAGGAAATGACTTTACGAGAAATCAAGATACTATTAAACAGATACAAACAAATGAAAAAATAGATGGCAATGTGAAATATCTTCTTGAAAAAACCACTGAGCTGAAAAATAGTTCCAGAAGAGACAATTTTAAAATTATTGGACTGCCTGAAAGCCATGATGAAAAAAACAGCCTAGAAAGCTTCCTTCAAGAAGTTCTCAAAAAAATTTGCCCAGGTATTTTAGAACCAGAGGGCAAAAGAGGATTTGAAAGAATTCACCAATCACTTCTTGAAGAAGATCCTCAAAAGAAAACTGCTAGAAATGTTTTAGCCAAGTTCTGGAGTTCCCAGATCAAGGAGCAAATGTTATAAGCTGCCAAGAAGAAACAATTTGAACACTGTGTAAACCCAATCAATATAACACAGGACCTAGCAGCTTCTACAATCAGGAACCAAATGGCCTGGAATACGATATTCTGGAGATCATGGGAAATAGGATTAAAATCAACAATCACCTACAAAGCAAAACTGTGTATAATGTTTCAATGGAAAATATGGATATTCAAAGAGGTATAGGACTTTCAAGTATTCTTAAGGCAAAAACCAGAACTGAATAGAAAATATGACATTCAAACACAAGAAGCATGAGAAGGTAAACATGAAAAATAAACCATAAGGAACTTATCAAAGCTGAACTATTTACATGACTACATGGAAAAATGAGAATTGTAACTTATGAAATTTTTCTCAGTATGAAGATAGGTGAAGGGAAATATAAATGTGTGTGTATACATCTATATGTATATGTGTGTATGTATGTATACATACATACATACACATATATGCTTATAGGAGGCTATATATGCATATAAATACATATGGGAATGTGGATATATATGTGTACATAGACATATGTACATAGAAGATACAGGATCAATTGAATAGGAAGGGATGATATTTTAAAAGGTGAAATTAAGGGGTGGGAGAGGAATAGAATGAAAGAAGAGAGGGAGAGACAAAATGGGGTCAATCATTTCATATAGAAATGGTAAGGAATAACTGTTACAATGGAGGGAAAGAACACGAAGGCAAAAAAGGAAATGGGTCAACCTTATTCCATATAGATTTTCAAGTGAATTTTATGAAGCATTTATGGAAATAAAATATGTGTTTTACAGAAATTATTTTCGGTAATTTTAAAAAAGAATCTACCATTTTTTTTCTGAGACAAATATTTCCCAGCTAATCAACAAGTGACAAACCAAGGCAGTTGAAAAACAGACTGATTCACTGATTAATTTGATATATTTAAAATTTCTCTCCAGGTTGAATTTGTACTAAGTATCCAAGAATGATTCAGCATTAGGAAAATAATTAACATAATTTAATCATATTAAAAACAAAACCACCCAAAGCAAATGATAACATCAATCTATACAGAAAATAAATGTCAGACAGTATGCAGTTCTTTATGTTAAGTAGCACCACAAAGCAAAGACATGTTAGGGCTTTTTTTTTAAGATGGTATCAATTCTTTATCTAAAGGCAATAGTTAGGCTCGCTATGGCACTACCTCTGTCTGGGAGAGGGCGCCGCTCGCCTTGCGTGACATTCCAGCACCGGAGTTCGCACAGGGGCCATTTCTCCATCAAGGGCACGCACACCTTCATGCCCCATGTCAAGCAGAGGTTCCTGAGGTTCACGGGCAGGGAGAAAGTCACCGAGCTGATACAGACCCTCAAGCACCATGGGGAAGGCCAGCCTGGCCCCTCCGGAGCAGTGCTGGACTTCTGTAACAGCTCCAGCACCGTGAACTGGCTGGGCTACATCCTGCAGGACCACAAGGTTCAGGACTTGAGGCTTCAGGGACAGATGCCTGCCAACATTCGGGCTGGCATCTTCCAGGCCTTCCAGAGTGGCGCCATGGATGTTCTCTTTTGCACAGGCCTTGCTTCTAGGGGCCTGGACAGTACTCAGGTGGAGCAGGTTATCAATTATGACTTTCCACCGACTTTGCAGGACTATATTCACAGAGGAGTCAGGGTGGGCCGAGTGGGGAGTCAGGTGCCGGTATCTGTGCTTAGCTTTGTGACTCATCCTTGGAATGCGGAGCTGGGCCAGAAAATTGAACTGTCCGCTAGGAGGCGGAGAAGCCCCCCAAGGATAAAGACTTCTGTTCAAGAGCCTTTGCCCCCAATATTGACTGGTTTAGCTAGCTAGTGACACTGAAAATGTGGGTATAACTCTGAACAAAGGACACTTATGGCTGTCCAAGAATGGGAAGAGCCTTCTCCAGAGTGAGAGGATTAAATTGGTATAGGAAAAGTCTTTGGGCTTGTGAAGTACCAGTCTATACCTGTATGAGGGCTGCCAAACCTTGGTTTTGGATTTTGTGTAGCTCTGCATAATAGTGTGAAGTTTTGTGTAATAAAACCTAACCTGAGTGTTTTGCATTTAGTGTAAACTACTTCAGCAGTAAGATCACCTGCCCTATTTAAACAGTTTGGGGATGTCCAAATTTTTTTAATATGGGATACATGATCAATAAATATGTAGGCCATAGAAAAAATAAATAAATAAAATAAATACAGTAGTTAGCTGTATTTGCCATGGAAAAATACTCAAATCTTCCTTATAAATACAGTAAAGATATTAGTATTTGATATAGTTCTAGAAATGATAATAATAGGAAAAAATAAGTCAGTGGAGTAGGCTAAATAAGCAAAAATAAAAAACAAACAAAATGTAGTATTAAGTCCACTATTAAAGATATCCTAAGCATATAAATTATTTAGAGGCCTTTTTTTTATTTGAAGTACTGGGAAAACTCTGAATCCATGAATTGGCTCAATTAGTTTGCAACACAAACCGGAATTTTTTGGAAAACATAATTGAAATATTCACATGCTTGGACACAGCACCACCACTGCTGAGAATATATCTCCAGGAGGTCCAAGACTGAAAGAAACACACACATATATCTATCTACCACACACATATCTATCTACCAAGATATTTAGAACAATACTTGTGAAAGAAAATAAATTGAAGTAATGTGTCCATTGTTCCGGAAATAGCTAAACAACTCATTATCAGTAGAATGAGGCATTATTGTGCAGAAAAAATCTGACTATATATAGAATTCAGAAGAACATGTGAAGACTGGGATGATAATTAATAGACTGAGTAGGCAGAACCCAGAAAAACACATACACAATTCCTACAAACAAAATAAAAACAAAAATTTAATAAATTTATGTGATTTATAATTTTAATGGTAATGTTGGATCTGATTAAGATATGAAAAATCATTAAAGAGGTGGGCCAGTGAGCTATGGATTGTTGCATTTATCATTGGTTTTGTTTCTTTTGTTGTTTTCTTGTTACAAAGGTAGATTATCTGGAGAATTATCTATATCTTGTAAAGACTGACTTGTAAAAATAAAATGATCAAAGAAACCATTTAAAAATCATAAGAAATTATTTCATGTATTTAGAGGGCCTAAATGGTCAATATTTAAAATGGATATCATACATTTACAAGAAAGAAAAGGTATTTTTAATATTATATTCTAATATAAAGAATTGTGTAGTGCCACTAGTCTGAGTACAACTGAGGAAAGAGAGGGTAACCTACAAAGATAATAAAATATCCAAATTATCAAAAATGGAAATAGAGATCTTAAATTGGATCTCAGAAAGTGAAGCCAAGACAACCAATTAACAAAAAAAGCTCTTCTGCATAGATTATCAAGTGAATTCTGTGAAACATTTATGGAGAAATCAATACTTTTTGCCCAAAAATTATTTTTGATAATTAAGAAAAAGAATCTACCAGTTTTTTCTGAGACAAATAAGATCTTTCTACCTACCCAACAAGTGACAAACCAAAGCAGTTGAAAAATTACTTACTGCCTTTCTTACCAGTCTTTCTTGTTTTCTTTTTTTCACTTCTTGTCATTACGTCATTGTTAGTACAGTAGGAGGAGGAAATTTCATAGGACCAAGGGCAAATTTATATTTTTTGCTGTTTCATAGACTGATATTACAAAAGAATTTTCCAACATGTATCTACAGTACTGATGGTTAGTATGTATACACACATATATGTATATATGTGTATATGTGTGTGCATGAATATGCTTGAATTAGTTTTTAATTTCTTATGGAATGTGGTATAAAATCTTGGTCTGTCCAATTCCTTTTCAGATTTTCTGGCAATTCTAATCAAATATGGAGTTTGTATCTATGTAATTCATTTTGCTGAGTGTTGTTGCTGTTGTTGTTTTCTGTTTACTTCCTAAACTCAATGGTTAGATTGGGATTTTGTGTTCAGGTCACTCTCCTCTAGCACTATTTGCATTATACAAATATTCAGTGTGCTGTGGTAGACTGACACAATTTTATGGGGGTAGGGCACATTTTGTAGCTTTTTTAAACAGGGCTTCCCTTTTTGTTATCATCCCCCAAATTTTTAATTTTTTTTATTAATTTGTTTGTTTACTTTTAGTTTATAAGATTCAGCTTCACAAATCCTTGAGTTTCAAAATTTTGCCCCTCCTTCTCCTCCCCCCACCCCACCACGGTGGCATGCAATCAAGTATAGGATCTGCAAATATTTTCACATTAGACATTAGTCAGATTATAACAGTGCTTCTCTGCTGCCAGCACAGTTGTATGGTGTAGCTACGAGCTGAATAAAAGAGAAAGAGAGAGAGAGAAGGAGAGAGAGAGAGACAGAGAGAGAGAGAGAGAGAGAGAGAGAGAGAGAGAGAGAGAGAGAGA
>JAQQSW010019879.1:0-10958 GCA_028646575.1 Pseudocheirus occidentalis
TAACTGTTACAATGGAGGGGAAGAACAGGAAGGCTAAGGAGAAAAAGTCAACCTTACTCTCACTGAATTTGGCTTAGGGGAGGAATGACATAAACTCCAAACTGGGTATCTTGCCACACAGGAGAGTAGGTAGGATGGGTATGAGAGGTGGGATGATGGAGCAGAGGTCAGGGTTGGGGGAAGGGTTGCTGGAAGCACACACTTCTGTAAAGGGACAGGGACAGGGTAGAGAATAGAACAAGGGGGAGGCAGGATAGGAAGGAGGGACATATAATCAGTCTCTCACAATATATCCATTGTGGAGATGTTTTGTGTAACTACACATGTACAGCCTGTATTGAATTGCTTGTCTTTCCAGTGTGGGTAGGTATTGAGGGAGGAAGGAAAGAATCTAAAATTTAAAGTTCTATAATCAAATGTTAAAAATATATATATGTATGTATGTATATTATTATTATTATTATTATTAACTACATGCAACTGGGAACTAAGATATACAGGTACTGGGATAAGGAGATCCATTTTGCCCTATGGGAAAGTCAGAGGAGTAATGGGGGAGGACATAGGAGGGAGCAGATTGGAGGAGGGATTATACAATGGGATGGTTCTTTTGGGATGGTGGGTGGGGGAAAGATGGGGAGAAAATTTGTAACTCAAAATCTCATGGAAATGAATGATGTAAACAAGAAAATAAATAAATGAATTAATATTTTTTAAAAACCTCCACTCAAGCATCACCTTCTGATTGCCACAGCTTCTAGTGCTTTGCCTCCCAAAACTACCTTGTACTAATTTTGTATATATTCTATATATAGGCACCTATGATCTGTCTTCCCTGTTATAATCATAAGCACACTGAGGACAAGGTTTGTTTCACTTTTTTGCATTCTCATCACATACAGTGCTTGGTACATTGTATGTACTTAATAAAATGTTTTTTGATTGGTTGGTTGGTTGATTGAAATTGAACATAGTATTGTTATAATGAACAAGCTTGGCTCCCAAAAAGAAATACAAGAATCCATTTCTTGTGGGGCAGAGCCAAGATGGCGGAGTAAAAACAGGAATTTGTTTGAACTCCTGCTCCAACCATCTTCAATACCTGTAAAAAATGACTCTAAACAAATTTTAGAGCTACAGAATCCACAAAGTGATGGAGAGAAACAAATCTCCCACTGAAGGCAGCCTGGCAGGCCGACAGGAAGGGCTTATCACACCAGGCTAGGAGCAATGCAGTCCCGCGTGAACTGTGCTAGACTAGTCTCGAGGCCCAGAATGGCAGGAACAGACTTCAGGAGAGTGAATCACCTGCAACTGTGGTGTTTTCCAGACTTCTCAATCCATAAATGCCAAAGAGAAAGTAAAAGGTCCATAAGGAAATCTCTTGGAACCAGGTGAGAGAAGAGCTCGGTCTGGCGCCTGCCCTGGGGGCAAGATGTGGTGGCTGCACGGAAGCTGCAGCTGCTGCCACATGGCTGCCTCTGGAGCTCAGGGCCTACAGATCATAGGGGGACCAAGCAGCCATTCAGAGGGTAATAACTCTTGCTTTGACCTGCATGGATCTAGGTCACAGTCTTTGGTGGTGGTCCTGGGATGAAGAATGCCAGTGTGCCAGAGCTTGTGGTGGCTGTAGAGAGGGCACCCTCCTCATAGCTCTGACAACAACTGCAAAAATCCCAGAAATTTGAGACACAGCTCTCTCCATTCTGGAAGCAGAGTTCTACCATGGCAAAGAACTTAAAACTCAAATAATTGGCTGGCAAAATTTGCAAACAGAGGAAGCACAATCAGACCGTAGAATCTTAGAGACAAAAAAGATCAAAACATGTAATCAGAAGAAGACAACAAAGTCAAAACTCCTATATCAAAAGCTTCCAAGAAAAATATAAATTGGTCACAGGCCATGGAGAAGCTAAATAAGGATTTTGAAAATCAGGTAAGAGAAGTGGAGGAAAAATTGGGAAGAAAAATGAGAATGATGCAAGACAATCATGAAAAGTGAGTCAACAGCCTGACTGAAGAAAATAATACCTTAAAAAATAGACTGTCAAATGGCAAAAGAAGCCCAAAAAGCCAATAAGGAGAGGAATGCCTTAAAAAAAATCAAATTTGCCAGATGGAAAAGAAATTTCAAAAGCTCACTGAAGAAAATAATTTCTTCAAAATTGGATTACCGCAAATGAAAGCTAATGATTTTATAAGAAATCAAAATACTATAAAACAGATCCAAACAAATGAAAAAATAGAAGGCAAAGTGAAATATCTCCTTGAAAAAAACCACTGACCTGGAAAATAGATCCAGGAGAGATAATTTAAAAATTATTGGACTCCCTGAAAGCCACAATAAAAAAAAAGAGCCTAGAAATCATCCTTCGAGAAATTCTCAAGAAAAATTGCCCTGATATTCTAAAACCAGAGGGCAAAATAGAAATGGAAAGAATTCACTGATAACCTCTTGGAAAAGATCCCAAAAAAGAAAACTCCTAGGAATATTATAGCCAAATTTCAGAGTTCTCAAATCAAGGAGAAAATAGTATGAGTGGTCATGAAGAAACAATTTGAGTACTATGGAAACACAAGATCTAGCAGCTTCTACATTAAGGGATTGAAGGGCTTGCAATATGATATTCTGGAGGACAAAGGAGCTAGAATTAAAAACAAGAATCACCTACCCAGCAAAACTGGATATAATGCTTCAGGGGAAAATATGGGTATTCAATGAAATAGAGGACTTTCAAGCATTCTTGATGAAAAAATTGGAACTGAACAGAAAATTTGACTTTCAAATACAAGAAGCTAGAGAAGCATGAGAGAGTAAACAGGAAAAAGAAATCATAAGGAACTTATTAAAGTTGAACTATTTATATTCCTACATGGAAAAATGATCATTGTAACTTAATGAGACTTTTCTCAGTATGAAGATAGTTGAAGGGAATGTATATATGTATACATACATATACGTATGTATAGGAAGGTGTATGTGTGCATACATATGTGAGTGTATATATATGTTATATGTATACATAGGGCACAGGATGAGTTGAATATGAAGGGATGATATCTAAAAAATAAAATTAAGAGGTGAGAGAGGAATATATTTGGAGGAGAAAGGGAGAGACAGAATAGGGTAAATCATCTCATATAAAAGAGGCAAGAGAAAACTTACAAGGGAGGGGAAGAACAGGAAGGTGAAAGGGAATGGGACGATCTTACTCTCGTTGAATTTAGCTTAAGACGAGACTAACATACACACTCAGTTGGGTATCTTACCCTACAGGAAAATAGGGGGGAAGGGGATAAGAGGGGGGATGATAGAAGGGAGGGCAAGTTGTAGGAGAGGGTAGTTAGAAGCAAACATTTTTGAAAAGGGACAGGGTCAAAGTAGAAAATAGAGTAAGTGGGAGGAGGGATAGGATGGAGGGAAATATAGTTAGTCATTCATAATATAACTAACTACTGTGGAAACGCTTTGTGTAACTATACAAGTACAACCTATATTGAATTGCATGTCCTTCCAGTGGGGGTGGGTGAAGAGAGAAGGGAAAGAATCTGGAAATTAAAGTTTTAAAAAACAAATGTTTAAAAAATTGTCTTTTACATGCAACTGGGAAATAGGATATACAGGCACTGGGGTATAAAAATCCATCTTGCCCTACTAGAAAGTTGGGGGGTTTTGGGGAGGATATAAGAGAGAACAGATTGGGGGAAAGGGTACTCAGTAGGCTTGCTATCTTGGGGTGGGGGTAGGGGAAAGATGGGGATAAAATTTTGTAACTCCAAATCTTGTGGAAATGAATGTTGAAAACTCAAAATAAATAAATAAATTGAAAAAAATACATTTCTCTTCTTTACATACCTTTGGGACTATAGATGTCAAATACTGAGTCTACTCTTGGACATGGTTGATGTGTTAGTTAGTTTTGCTTAATGAATTTTCCCCTGTTCTCTTATTCTTTGTTTTGAGTTTCTTCTTTGAGTGGGTGAAAGGGAGGGATATAGTGGAATATGAAGGAGATATAAAAAAAAATAAAAGTGACAAGGTGACAGCTACAGGACCTGTGATTTATTGATATAGGAAACTCCCAAATGAGGGCACTTCTCTACTCATGCCTGCTGGAACTTTCTCTGCAACGTATACTCTGAGAGAATTGCCTGGAGCACTTCAAGGTTAAGAGAGTTTTCCCAGGGTCATAGAGCCAGTGTGTGTCAGCTTCAGGATCTGAACCCAGTTCTTACTAGTTCCAAGGTCACCTCTGTATTCACATGCTGCCATGTTGCATCTCACAAAACAAATTCTATCAATAAAGTTTTTAAAAGTGCTCCCCTCACAGTAATCCTGTTAGTTTTCCTTTTTAGTGACTAAGAAAACAGGTTCATTGAGGTTAAGGGAGTTGTTCAAATTTCTTTATCTAACATGTGAATGTGGCAGGATTCAAATACTTCACTGTTATCTATGTTCAACATTCTTTCCATCACATTTTTCCTCTCCCACGGGAAACAGGGTTTATAATGTATTCTTCACGCACATACATGATAGTGCATCATTCAAGGCACAGAAAATTGACGGCAGGAAGCATTCATGAAAGTGTCCAGAAGAGGGAGCTCAGAATAAAGATTTACAAAGGTAAGAAGTAGGAATATCCTTTCCAGGAATTGTGTTGCATTATCAGGAAAATCCACCAGATGGCGATAGAGCTAAACTACGAATAAAATCATGGATCTCACCATCTTCTGAAAAAGAATTACCTTTTCATAACACAGAATGTCAAGAGTTGATAAGGATCCTATCTATACCTAAGGTGGAAGTTATTTGCCAAAGGCTATAGTAGGAAAGTGACAAAACCAGGATCCAAATGCATATCTTTGGGCTTTTAAATCCCAGTGCTGACAAGGAAAGACAACTTACTTCTTTGGCCAGAATATCAGACAGACTGTTAAGACTTCTAATTCTTATTACTAACTTATGTCATGAATATTTCCCCATGCTTCAGTTTAGTCATCTGTGAGCAGGAAATGAGAGACATCATGGCATAGCAGACATAATGCCAACCTTGGGTCTGCCACTGGAAGAAGTAAGTTACTTATCTGAAGTAAGTTCAGATACTAGTTGGGTGATATTGGGCAAAGGAGTCACTTAACCTGTCAGGACTCTGGTAATACTATGAAGTTCAAAGTTTCAGATGGATTTCCAATCTGCATTCACAGAGGGAATTTTCACACGGCAAGTCCCCGCACTGGTGAAATAACAAGTTACAATAGAACAAAATAAATAAAAAGTAGAAGATAAAAACAGAAGACAGATAAGGTAGATATACTTAAAACTAGAAAAACATGAGGTATTACTTGGATATGAAGAAAAACTTCATGATGGAAGACTGAGAAACACCTAAATAACTCATCATCCCCAATGGAATCTCTTTTCCAAAACCAGAATTAGTACAAGGTGGCCAGGGCTTTGGCCCAGGCACTGATATAAGAATAGGGGAAGGCAGTTCTCTACTTTCTCACCTGGTTTACAGGACACCACCACTAGTGGTCTATGACCATTTTGCCTATCAAAGACTCCCTTCTCATCAAGGTTGACTCTCTAGGAAGTCGAGCCAGAGTATACACCCTGAATAAGAACAGGATCAGTGAAAGAATCAACAGAGAAGGCAATATGCTACAATCATTATTCCTTCCTCAGAATGAGCTCTGCCCAGGCCCTTCCCAGCCCACATTTTCCTTTGACTTCCCCATAAACTTTCTTCATTGCAAACTCTCCATTATCCTCCCTCTTACAAACACTCTTTCAGCCTGAATTTCTTCCCCTCATATTTTCTTCCTTCTGGTTCTGATTAAAATCTAGTTTCCCTCCCTTCCATCCCCCAAACCATTGTGGTACAGTGGAAACAACTGGAAGTTACAGGATCTAAATTCGAATTCAGTCTCTATCCCATATAACTTATATTACCCAAGGCTTAGGTAATTCACTTGACCTCTCAGTCCTATGAATGTTTATGGCCATCTTTTATAAGACTGGCTCCAAATGCCTACCTGCATGCCCCCGACCATCTCAAAGACACCTTGCCCCTGAGCTGCTCATTTTCTCACATTCCTTGACACACAAATGGATAATAATAGTATTTATAAATGGAAGAGACCTTAGAGATCATTAAGCTCAGTCCCCTCATTTTACAGATAGAGAAACTGAAGACCAAAAGGATTCAGTAACTTGTCCTGGGTCATACAGTCAGTAAGTATCCAAGGCAGGATTTAAACTCATCTTCCTGACTCCAAGCCTATTACTCTACCCACTCACTGCATCTTTCAGACCTTGCCTCTGCAACCATCCCTCAACAACAACTTCTCTTCTTTTGTAAAGCTCACTCCATTCTGACAACATCCTAGTCAACTATGAATCTCTAGGTCACTCTTTTTCTCCTCTCTCCTCCCAAGAACCTTAGTGGCTGGATTACAGTCTTTTTTACCCACACTAAGCCCTATCACCTTTGAGTATGATGGTTTCCCAGTTCTCAGTCTTTTCAAGTCCCATGATCTGTATTCTCCAGTCTATTGCAATCACAGATAGGAATAGCCATACCTTAGAAATTTGTTTACTTTTTTCCGACTTGACTCAATTGAATTTGCTCTAGGTACTTATATTTCTAATTATGGCTCTGCTCCTTGCCTGGAAATTTACTCACCAAGAGAGAAGACAACTGTCTAGTTGGAGTATTTAATATCACAGTTATATCCAGAGCATAGGAATAATAATCCTGTTTTCTCCATTTCTTTTTCATCTGTAGGAGTACTATAAATCCTTTGGTAAGGTTTTTCTGTGGAGAAAACTAGAAATGCATTATAAAACCAAGATACTTTTGAATATTATATACTATTAATTAAAAGGCACAATTTCTACCCTGGACATTATATTAAGGATCATACCACATACACTTAAAGGAAAAACTCTATGGATAGTACTCCTTGAGCTTGGGTAGGGTAGGAGAGTTTGGTTGGTTTTTGTCCTGGTTTTTGTTTGTTCGTTTGTTTGTTTGTTTTTGTAGTCATAAATGATGCCATATGCCTTGTGAAAGAAATGTAGGAACTCAGCTCTAAAGCTGGACTAATTCTGGGTAAACTATCAAATGTCTTGTTTACAACTAGATATACCATGCCCATATCAAACTCCTAATCTACAGATCTAGTCATTGGTATTGAAAAATGAAAGGAGGTTAGAATGGTATGATTAGTTTTTTACGATTCCATGCCGGCTCTAAGTAATCACTTTTCTCTTTTCTCACATTCTCCTTTACTCTTTAATAAAGCATTCTAGAATTTTACCATAAATCAGTGTCAAATGCTAATAGTAATAATTCACATTCATATATCTATATCTATATACAGATGTATGTCTATCTATCTATCTGTCTATCTGTCTGTCTGTCTATCTATCTATCTATCTATATCTGTCTGTCTGTCTGTCTATCTGTCTATCTATCTATCTATCTATCTATCTGTCTATCTATCTCTGTCTACCTATCTATCTGGTCGTCTGTCTATCTGTCTATCTATCAGTCTGTCTATGAGGTTTATGAAGAACTTGCCTCACAATAACACTATAGGATAGGTAAGAAGTATTATTATTTCCATTTTGCAGATGAGGCTACTGAGGTTCACAGACACTGAGAATCTTGGTACCAGTCATACAACTAATGATGGAGACCAGACTTAAACCCAGATTTCTGACTGTAAGTCTATTGTTCTTTCTACAGCATCAGAAAGTTAAATTCAGCAACCTATTGTTTAATACATATACTGGCATCTGAGACCCTTCTCAGGTGACTCCAATTTTCTAGCCTTATTTTAGAGTATTCTCTTTCACATATTCCATGCTCCTTTCTAAATGACCTATTGTGTTTCCCCTGACATTCTCCTGCTCCCTCCTGCCTCCATGTGTCTACACCACTCACCATGGAATAGACTTCTCCAATGCCTCTTCTTACTGATATCTTTCCCATCCTTCAAGGCCCAGCACAAGTGCTACCTCCTCAGTGCCACTCACCTTCCTTCACTTAAGCACTCCCTCCTTGACCGCTCAGGGCCATTTGTTTGGCTTTGCCTCTGAAGTTAATATTTTTAAAAGTTGTTTTATAATTATTTGTATAAGTATATCATTATTTATATTATAATCTATTAGATTATAAACTCTGTGAGAGCAAGAACTGTCTTTTTTTCTCTCCTAGCTTTGTGATTTCATCTCCTAAGAAATTTTTATTGAATTGAATCAACCTCTTCACTTTTGAAAATTAAGGTGTTTGTCCATTTCCAGTTCTATGCCATTTTTCCATTTTATTTGTTGAAGATCAGCAGCTAAGGGCTAAAAATAATGATTAGCATTCATATCATGCTTTAAGATTGGCAAAGAACTTTACATGCCTTTTGGTAACAGATATGGGAATAGAATAGGGAGCAGTGGAGAGAATAGTAGGTCTAGAGTCAGGAAGACTCATCTTCATGAGTTCAAATCTGGCTTCATATACTTCCTAGTTGTGTGACCCTGGTCAAGTCACTTAACCCTATTTGCCTCAGTTTCCTTGTTTCTAAAATGAGCTAGAGAAGGAAATGGTAAGTCACTTCAGTATCTTTGCTAATAAAACCCCAAATGGGATCATGAAGAGTCAGACATGACTGAATAATAATAACATAGGAATAGAGGAACAGCACCTAAGGGCTTTTTTTAAATATTTTAATAGTTTCTACCCAGACCTGAATTAGAGAAAAATTATATTTAGGTAAGATCTACTGAAGGATAATGCTAGCATAAATATGAAATTGATTTATCTTTGTGGTCATTCATTATGAAATGTACTGGAGAGTGCAGAAGTGAGCTGCTAGGTAGGAGTTCCTCCTAATTTATTTCTGTGCCTTCTGTATGACCCTTTGCATATGACTCCAAAGAAGATCTGGAGCCTGTATGGCATGCCTGTGCTCCCACGTAATCTATGTGGGTCAGACTCTACACTGAACTAGAACCCAGATGCAGAGAACATCAGGAATTCATGAGCAATAATTATGCATATCATAACCAGTCTGAAAACTGTTGCTACCACAATCAGGAAGGCTATGAAATAGATTTGTAAGGCAGGAGGCAGCAGCCATTGTCACTTGCCCTGACAAGGATACCTGCATCTCTCCTCTCCACACTGCTGGATTGGTATTTCTAGGCTGGTCTTCATTTTGGACAACTGAGTATGCTGTCATGAGAGGGAGCAAGAGAGTCAGAGACAAATGTAGGAAGGCAAAAGTCTTAAATGATTTTACAGCTTGTGGTACAATAATATTATGATCAATAAAGTAAATTCTAATTTTAAAAATGCAGCCCTAAATAATGAATAAAAATTACATCCTCAAATGAAACAATTGTGGTTGTGTGATTTGTCTTTTGTTCTTGAAGAGGACCATGACATTAGGAAGATATTGCCATGACTTGCAACTGAATTGGATTTAAGTGAAGGAGGGCTGGCAAAGTGACCAGCCTCACTTTCTCCTTCAGAGCCATGTGAGTTCAATGGCCAGATATAGATCAGAACAACTGGGGATGGCCCAGAATGAAAAAATAAAACCACCAGGACCATGCAGATTCACAAATAAAATTTAGAAGTCAGATAGTTCCTGTGCTACAAAAACCATCATTAAAATTAAATTTAAGAAAAGACAATCTAAGGGGGCAGAGCCAAGATGGAGGCATAGAAGCAGGAAAACTCCATAGCTCCCACATAATCACCTCGAATACCCAAAAAATATGACTTTAAACAAATTTTAGGGCTCCAGAACTCACAAAATTATAGAAAAACACATCTCCTGCTGAAGGCAGCTCAGCAGGAAGGGCTCATCACAGTACGCTGAGAACCAAAACCAGCCCGGCCTGAAACCCTGGCTTGGCTCTGGTGGCCAAGACAAGCCACAGCTGGAGCACTTGGGAGAGTGGATCAGCAGCAGCTGTGGTGATTTCTAGAATTATCAAGCCATAAGAAATAAGGACTAAGTGAAAGGTTAGTGGAACTTGGATAAATTCAGGGGAGAGGGTCAAGCTGAACTGCCTCCAGGGCAAAGAAGCAGCAGCTGCAGCAGCCCTGCAGCGGCTTCCATGTGGCTGCTTCAGAAGCTCCTGGCCTGCAGATTGCAGGGGAGCCAAGCGATTGTTTAGAGGCTAAGTGCTCTTGCCTTAAGCTGCCTGGATCAAGATCATGGTCTTGGGGTACGTTTTAGTGAGCCAAAGCTGGTGGGGGCTGTAGTGGCCTCCTAATAGCTCCAGCAACTGTGAAAACGCCAGCAATTTGGGACAGAGCTTTCACCTCTGGAAGCAGAGTTCCAGAGAGCTAAAAAGTCTAATAATTGACTGGCAACAAAAGTAGGCAAAGGAAGCAAAGCAAGCCCAGCAATACAACTTTAGATTCCTTTTTTGGGAACAAATAGGATCAAAGAATGGAATAGGAGGAAGACAATACAGTCAGAACTCCCACACCAAAAGCTTCCAAGAAACAGGAAGACTGCCTACAAGCCAAAGAACAGTTGAAGAAGGATTTTGAAAACCAAATAAGAGAAGTGGGGGGAAAATTAAGAAGAGAAATGAGAATGATGCAAGAAAATCATGAAAGGAGAGTCAACAACCTGACTGAAGAAAATAACACCTTAAAAAATAAATTAACTCAAATGGCAAAAGAGACCCAAAAAGCCAATGAGGAGAAGAATGCCTTAAAATGTCGAATTTGCCAGATGGAAAAACAATCTCAAAAGCTTTCTGAAGAGAATAATTCCTTCAGAATTAGAGTGGAGCAAATGGAAGCAAATGACTTTATGAGAAATCAAGTTACTATTAAACAGATACAAACAAGTGAAAAAATAGAAGGCAATGTGAAATATCTCCTTGAAAAAAACACTGACCTAGAAACTAGATCCAGGAGAGACAACTGAAA
>JAQQSW010019880.1:0-10958 GCA_028646575.1 Pseudocheirus occidentalis
CAGATGTGCTTTCTGTCTTGTGGAGGGTTTTGGAGCTTGAAAATCTGTTTAGCGTCCCATTTTATGAGTTTTTTAGCGTGTTTGTGTGGGAGCTGTGGTGCTTTGCTGCTTCTACGCTGCCATCTTGGCTCCGCCCCTCTTCCCCCCATTTTCTTAACATAGTGAAGTAGTTCTACATAACATTATTTTAAAAGCACCTCAAAGCATGTTTGCAAGATTGCCTTGCTTTTACTCCTGTTGACATTATAATTAATCATAATTCAAGTATTTAACTAGTTTCTGTCACCTTTGTCTGAGGTCTTGATTTCAAAAGGTACAAATACTGCCCAAGGTTCACATAAAAGGAATGCCTGAATTGCCTTTTCTTTTTAGTCTTCTACTCTCAAGAATAATTACTTCATCCATTAATCAGTTATTCAGTCAACTGGGATTCATGAAGCATTTACTCCCTTTTGGACACTGTACTAGGTACTGGGGCATAAAAATCCAAAGAATGGAATGATCCATAGGCCTAAGCAGCTCATCTTCTTTGGAGAAGCTGTCCGGCCTGATGACAATATGAGAATCAGCACTGGGATTTTGCCTGTAATTTGATTTTTTTTTTAATTTCACACTAGGGATCCTGACTCAACAAATATGTTGATATATTAAGTTCATATAAGACAAAGAATCACTGGGTCATAGATTCATAGATTCATAATGGGCATCCAGTCCAATCCTTTTGTTTTACAGATGAGGAACCTGTATACAAGGCCCAGAGAGTAAAGTGACCTACTTGGGCTCACATAGATGGTCAGTGTATTCAAGTTACATCATTTAGAGACAGTCTTTATGTAAAGAGACAAGTGTCCTCAATAGGAGGAGGTCTCATAGGACCATTCTTCAAAAACATGCTATTTGTTTATCCCTTACTACATGTGTGTATGTATATATATATATGCGTACATATCTGTGTATTTATATGTATGTACATGTAAATAGACACGTATTTATCAACGAGATAACCACTTCTTTTGTTACATGTTGTCTTTTGGTGGTTCCAACCTTTTTGTGTATCCGGAACCCTTCTGGCAGTTTGGTGAAACTTGTGAGCCTCTTATCAGAAAAAATGTTTTTAAATGAATAAAATAAATACATATTTATTTTAAATATATATGTATAAATGATGTATATATTTATACAGATATAAGGTCTATACACATATATGTGTATAGGTACATATATATCTAATGTATGTATATGTGATTCTGTGTGCAAAGAGACAGAGACAGAGAGAGAGAGAAGGAGGGAAAGGGAGGGAGAGAGAGGGAGAGAGAGGTTGAGAGACTCTTGTAACTCTCTTTAGGTGACAGAGCATCTGTCCAGCTTCATTTTTTTGAATGCTGCTTTCCCAAGGCCTCACATGTTCAGTGCTCCTCAAGAGTGATCTAATGTGAACATGTGGGGATGTCCTTATGCAAAGTTCCCTACAGGCTTCTCTCTCAGCCTGATATGTGTTCTGATGTTAGTGACTCACAAATTGTGCCTCCATTTCACTGTCTTCCACCAAATCATTTCCCCTTCTTCCAAATGCAGCCCTCGCCTATTTCATGCATTAGGGCAATTTTCCAGCATCCAAAAGCCCCCTCTTCTCCTGGGGATACTTGGTCCCTTTCTCTTTGCCACTTACCTGAGAAGCATTGATCTGCAGGGGAGAGAGGAGTGGAGGGGAATCGGAGCACAGAAATTTTGCTCATCCCATATTTATTCCTTGCCTCCAATAAAGTATATTAAACTGTCTGAGACAGAGACTTAAAAAAGCAAAAACTTTTCAATGTTTTCTAACTAATTGCAGACATTTCTTCCTTTCTAAAAACAGAGTTACCCTGGGATATTTGTTTTTGGCTCTCCCTCTCCCACCAGGATATCAAAATTAATCACATAGCACTCACCATTACAGAGTATTCCTCCTCTGAATGCCACCCTCCCCCCCCATCTCTCATGCACCTGTTTCTAGTCACGCCTCAGCACCAGCCCTAATGGACTAAATCAGCCGAGGAAGAGGGATACACTGCTTCCTGCTGCAGAAGACACTGTCTGTGTCTTCATCACATTTTAACCAGGGACTGATCCATTATCATATTTCCTTAAGAGACAACTCCAACAATCCATAGCCAAGAGGGTCCTTCAAATCCATCCCCCATCTCTAAATATCTGGGCATCATTCTCATTAGATTCTCATTGCTGAAAAACTGGACATTTAAGGGATGAAGAACACACATCTCTATTCAGTTTTCTCATCTGTAAAATGAGTGTGTTAGTATAAACGGTTCTTATGGTCTCTTTTGGTACTAAATCTGCAATGTTAGGATTCTATATGACATGAAGGCAAAAGTCTTCTGACCTTCAAAGACTTCCATATCTTAGTCTTCCCCTATCTAGCTAACTCTCTCTCTCATTCAGCCCCAGCATAGACCTACCCCCTAAGTCAGGCCAATCAATGTGTCCTCCACTACATTGGCATCCCCTTTATTATTCACCAGGAGCAGAATGAGAGGTATAGTGTCTAGAGAGCCACCCACGCAATTCTCTAATAACATGGTAGCTCCCCACTCTTAGCTTCAGTGTGGACGCATGAACTATGATTTTAGGAGAATAAACACACAGAATACTTCGAACCTGGCATAGTTGTCCTCCAAGTGACCCAACCTGAGGTCCAAGTTGGAGAGATAGCTCAAAGGGTCATTTCCTAAGTCTTGCATTCTTTCAATCTGATATAATCATTGGAAGCACACTAAGAGAAAAATTTTAAATAGTTTCTTCAATAAGCTAATACCTGGGAAAATATATGTGCCCTGTGAGAAGACTAAATCCCTCCTCCAAAATACTTAAGAAAAACGAATATATTCTTTTTTTATCCTGAGTGCAACCAAATTGCTCTTAGTAAATGGAGCACCCCAGAAGTCCACTTTTGCCAAGCATTTCAAATGACTCCTGAGGAGAAAGTGCAGAAAAACCACAGAGATCAGTGGCCCATCGTTGGGAGACTCAGACTTCTTAGGGCTGCAAATGACTTCTCAAGTTCCCCTTATTCCATCATCTCAAATCTCTGCAAGAAAGCATGGCTGGATTTCTAGCATCTCCCATTAGGTCCTGTCAGTTCTTGCCTCAAATAATCTTACTTCTCTTAAGCTCAAGATGCTATGCTAACTGAATTTACTGTTCCCTCAAATTAAACCAACTTTTTTCCCAATCTGCTCTGTGTGGTAACTCCTTATTTTCCTTGCACAAAGCCAAGGTCCCAGAATTTCTATTAATTCTATCATTAATGGAATAATGATGGTTATAAGGAATTATAATTTATGTATTTGTGTCCTAGGAAAGACATAGACCTGGAATGATTGGAAAAATTCAAGCAAAGTAGGTGGTTAGGAACTCAAATCCTATAGCCTGGCAGCCCTGCCATCCCCACTGACTGTTTTGTCAGAGTTACTTTGGCCCCATAGCTCTCCCAAAGACATCTTTACTCTGGTTTTCTCATTCACTTCTGATTTCAAGCCCTGTTTTCTAAAGTTCTCCACGCTGGAAATAGTCAAGTGGAATAGCTCTTGATATGCCTGGGGCAACAACGTGGGCCAACTGTGGGGCATAGCTTTGATAAGCAGTGACATGGGCAATGTGAAAAGTTGAGGCTGATAAGTAAGACTAGAATGGGCTGACTTTTCTGGCATCTTGTGGGTAGAAACCCAAACTGGATCAAATGTTGATACTGGCTGCCCACTCATGACACAAATATACACTGGACAAAGTGTGTTTGAAGTGTTCTGTACTCTGTTCCTCTGTCCCAACCCATGCTGTCTCTGGCTGCCCAGGTCTCATATTCCCTACTCAGATGGTAGCCCCAACTCAAGGCCTTTCTCAGATTTCTGCCTGCTCCCATCCCCTACCGCCAGTTCCCATCCCCTAACACTAAATCAAATGGGTTTCTTTGTTTGGCTTGGTCACGGAATCATAGAACTGCAGATTGCCAGAGTTAGAGGAGACAGAGATGCCAAGATACCATGAGGTTGCTGCCAAGAAAAAGAGCAGGAGAGGGCTAGCCTAGGGAAGAGCTCAACTGGGGTGTGGCATCCAGGAAAAAAGCAGGTCATTCTATAGCTTCTTTGAACTATTCCTGCTAAAATAATATCAATGCTGTCAGAGCCCTCCATATTTTGCTTTCACTGGAAAGGCCCAGCTGGCCCACCCTTAGTTATGGCTCTATCTTTAATATTGGTAAGTCAATAGGAATCAGGTAAAGTTGCCAACAAAAGTATTTGCAGAGAGTTTTTAGAGAATAAAGTGTATCTTGCTAACGAACGAATGCGTGAACGACAGGTGAAACTATAGGCTAGGCAGGGCAAGATATGGGCCTTGCCCTCGCGGAGCTTACAAGATAGTGGAAAAGACAGGAAACATACTAAGAAAATAATGATGCAAAATAGTAACGAAGTACATTAGGGACAAGAGAGTGGGAAGGGCACCAGATTAAGAATCCGAGGAGTTGGTTGCAAATCCTACCTCTGGAAGGCTATACTTTACTACTTTAGCCAAGTCATTTAGCTTCTCTAGGACTGAGTTTCCTCATCTGCAACATAAGGAGGTTGGAGTAGCTGATCTGTAAGGTCTTTTCTAGCTTGAAATCCTGGAAGAAGCAGGAAACAAAGTGCCCTTAGAGGGGGATCATTTGTCTCCATTAAACATGTCATTTCGTGGCCTGTTGATCTAAGTTGTAACTTCCAGAGGCATTTAATGCCCCAATTAAACAACACCTAATTCCTTCTGGGAGTCCTCCATGCTGTGTGGTGATGGAACCATTGGCTCCCATTGCATCTAAGCTCTCTAATGTAGTGGGGGTGGGGTGGGTTTAAGAGCTTTTGTTGTTAAGCAACTAATTGTGGCCAAATGGATAAAGAAGGCCTTAAAAATATAGGGAGGTACCAGGCAATTTCTGAGTTCCATTGACATCATGATAAAAGTGATCACTGTCTCGGGTGAAGAGAAATGTGTTGGGAACCAGACCACTTTACCTACAGATCAAATACACAATAGCCTCTGTGGCATAGGGGCGGCTAGGTGGTGCAGTGAATAGAGTGCTGGGCCTGAAGTCAGAAAAACTCATCTTCCAGAGTTCAAATCTGGCCTCAGATACTAACTAGCTAGGTGACCCTGGGCAAGTCACTTAACCCAGTTTGCCTCAGTTTCTTTATCTGCAAAATGAGCTGGAGAAGGAAATGACAAATCCCTCCAGGATCTTTGCTAAGAAAACCCTAAATGGGGTCACAGAGAGTCAGATATGACTGAAAAATGACTTTTGTGGGACACCAAAAGGCTAGAAGTAGAATCTCAAATATTTGCCCCTGCTTCAAATCTTAGAAGTGTTCCTCATTAGACACTGCTTTGGGTCAAAGCATTGAAGGTCTCTGTAAACATGCAAAGGCTACTGGGAAGCAGCGATCCAGCAAAACAATGTTAGCCATTGGTGACTGACTTTGTATCAGTTACCAGATTACCATGACTATCTATCTGGTTGGTCAGATGATGAGAGCTCACATAAGGGCCATGCAACTCTCACATGAGGATACCAGTCTGGAGAAGAGGGTCAACAGTCAGGATACATGAGATAATCTGCCCTCTCAGGCCTTGGCTCAGGGCCAACCCCAACTATAAAGCCCGAGGGAGATCTGGGAGTCAGACTTAGGAAGTTTCCGACCAATTTTCAAGTTGGCAATAACTTAGTTATATAAAGGTTATAAGCTGATGTTTCCCATACCCTTCTACCTTCCCTCCCTCACCACCAAAAAAAGAACTACAAACCATTACCCTGATCACCCTGAGTGAATGGAATATAAGATCACAGATTAAACAGAATGGATTTTAGAGGTCATCCAGTCATCTTCACTAACATATGTTTGTACATATGTGTGAGTATATATATATGTGTGTGTGTGTGTGTGTACATATATGTGTGTCTTTATATGTATGTATATATACATATGCATATGTGGGGGGGTATACATATATATGTATGCATGGGACAGAAGTTGAATGATTTTCCTAAGGTCACACAGCTAGAAAGTAGCAAAGAGTCTTCTAATAGGGTCTCTCTGACTCCAGAATCCAATGCATGTTGCCCTCTAACACAATGCTCTGGTGTGCCATATTGTGTCAGGAAGACCCGGGTCCAAATCCTACCTCACACGCTTACTGTCTAACCCTGAATGATTCACTTTATCTCTATGGACCTCAGTTCCCCACAGGTAAACTGAGAAGGTTGGACTTACTGACTTCTAAGGAACCTTACAGTTCTAAATCCACAATCCTATGCTCTTCCCAGAAGTAAATTCGGCTAGTAACTGGGCCATGCTTCCCCCTTGTCACTGGTTCCTTTTGCCCCAACTCTTCCCATTTCATCTTAATTAGATGAAAAGGGCATGAAGCATTTAGCCTTCCAGCCCACAATGCTAACACGTTCCTGCTGGCTTTATTGCTGCAGGAAAAAGTGACATTTCATTTTATTACCTAGTAGGATTCTAGTTGCTTTGAATTTCTGTAGCACCAACAATTTATCTCAGGCCATAAAAACAAGAAAAAAGCCTCAAGTGACCACTGGTTTTAAATACAGAGTCCACTTTAGACTTAGATATGGAAGAATCCATTTTACCAGAAACCTTTCAGTTATTCAGAGCCTGCTCATGCAGTTCTTAGATTAATAAGGCTCCTGCCCTGCTCTTCAGGACGATTGCAAAGGGGTGGTCTAGGACACAGAGAAGGGGGAAACCCATGGAAACTGATTTTGCTCCTAACTAGTACTTTCTGTACATGGGATGAAAGGAAAGATTTTGGAGTGAAATGTGAAACCTAACGCTGGGCATTATTCATGCAATTGCTCTCTCTCTTTAGACCTGAGAGAAGTCAGGCATACTTGCTTATTTGTAACAGCCATTGGAAAACCTGAGACTTCCAAGGTTCATGTGAATATTTGGGGCTTTGGGGCCACATCTTTGACTTCACTTGAGTAAGCAACTGTTCATGAGGGAAGTAGCTTCCTCTACCAATAAAGGCAGAATAGCAATAATTCTGAAACATACACTCTTAGACAATTATTTGGGCCACTGATAATTTAATGGATTTGTTCTTTGTCTCTCAGTCGGCATGGCAGCATTTGTCAAGATTGAGGCTTGAACTTGGGGGGAGAAAGGGGGAGAGAGAGGGGGGAGAAGAGAGAGATGGAGAAAGGGGGAGAGACAGGAAGAGAAGGAGAAGGAAGAAGAGAGGTAGAGAGGGAAAAGAGGATGGAAGAGACAGAGAATTTGCAGATACCTATCTATATGAATATATTTGTAGGTAAATACAGAATCTGGGAACACCTAGAATGAGATTGGAGTGTCCAATTTCATAGGTAGCTTGACTTAGAGCTGGAAAGACCCTTAAAAGCCATCTAGTCCAACTCCCCCCCAGTTGATAAACAAGGGAATTTTGTAATAAGATAAAAAAATATAAGACTTTTATCACTCTGTAAAGTTCCAACTTATGAGAAAATGCATTGAATTCTTAAAAATAAAGTGTTAAAAAGCAAGTATAAATCATAACCATAAAGCAGTGTTGTTCAGGCCAGGAATACCTGGTGAATCTAGGCTCTGACTGAAGATGGAGTAAAAAGCCTTCCCCAAATTTCATGAGAAGACTAGAAGTGGTTGTAAGGCATTTCACAAAAGAGCTACCAGTGTCCAAATGGAGGGAACAAGCCATCCAGTCAAACCTGAGTTCTTCAAATGCTTTTGGAGGCTTTAATCATTCAGCTTCTTGATTCTTCATGGCAGTTACTTGGACTAGTGAGCGGGTGGGAAGGGGGCTGGATGCTGAACGGAATCACCATGGAAACAAAAGTAACCCAGTGGGAAACTAACTCTAAATTCATTTTTAACCCTAGTGCTTAGAAGCAAAGCTCTGTGTAGAGGAAGTGAGTTCAGTCTTGGAGGACTTTTCTCTAATAACTCCAGAATGGCTTCTGTTTTATTACCACTCAAAATACCTATCCCCCCCCCATCTCTGCCTCTCTCTGTCTCTCTCCCTTCTCTCCCCATCTTTCCTCCCTTTTTCCACTTTCTCCTCTTTTCTTTCTCTTTCTCTCTGCAATTGAATTTTACTCAAAGTTGGCTCTTTCCTTTGGGAATTCAAGTTAGTTCACCCACAAGTATTTTGAACACAAAAAATTTGTATAAGCATATAAGAGCCAAAGCAGGACTCATCTGTGAGTCCAGTTGCAGGGAAATCAAGTTCTTTGTTCCTCCTTTCCCAGGGAGTACTGAGCCCCTTTATCCTATAAACAAACTTATAACAAACAGGAAAAAAGTCTTGGTTGGAATGAAGTTGGAGCACCTCAGCAAACACTGTGTCTGTGTTCTCTCTAGCGGCCTAGTCCCCTTGAAGTCTGCATCCCTTTGCTTTGTCTTCTACGTGACAGGCCCGCCTTTGTCCCTTCCATCTGTGCTTCCATTTCTAACGCTGTTTCTACTTTTGCTTCTATTCGCCATCATACTTTGGTTCTCTCTCCTTGGTCTCCACAAACACATCCTTTTCTACCCAGAAATCTGTTCTCTTCAGTAATTAGCAGAAGTACATTGGTTCCACAGACTCACAGGAAAGTAAAACCCTGCTCTTTTCTGGTCAATGCCTGGGCCTTGGTACTAGGGAAATATGTGAAAGGCATTCTTACTCTCCGCTTCTCTTTCACTTCTCTTTCTTTCATCTCCTTGCCCAAGTTAAACATTTTGCAGTCTCTGTAAATTATACCAGTTGTATAACTACAGGCTCTAAACTAAGCTCAACATCAATGTGGTTAGCCCTGGGATCAGGAGGGACAGAAGAGGGAAGAACTGGCCCAGGGAGTAAAGGGAGCACTGCAAAGCTCCCATGCCCATTAGAGGTGACCCTACTCACCATGAGTAGCCCCTACACTTCCAGCCTGGCTGAGATAGAGAGATCCAATGTGCAAAAAAGTGCTATCTAAATGTAAACTTTGATTAGATTTCACTTGTAGTCCACTAAAAACCTCCACTCCTTTTTCAGATGAAATGGCGTCTAGCCATCATTTTGCAATCCAGCATTGTGGACTTAATTCTTTTTCACCAGCAGCTTTCTCTAAGCTTGAGTTCCTGATATAGGCCTCCTCACCTGGTTCCAGAAACCTAATCCAGAACATATAGATAAGGATTAATAGAGGGAGAAAGAGATGCAATATTGAAAGTTATACTATATTCCACTTGGACAGATGGAGGAAATACATGAGGAGTTTGGGAGATAGGTAACAAACCTTCTAACATGGAAACATTACTTGGTGGGGATGTTAACAAAGAATTTTTTAGTCATTTTTAAGTTAGCCCAGGTGGCATTTGAGGTAGTCAACTCTCACATTCTGTGATTCTGAAGGTAAACAAGATGGCTCAGAGACTGGCGTGACATGAGGGTCAGTTAAATAAAATGAAGACATTTAGCCTAGAATAAACGGACATGAAAGTTGTCAAGTATCTTAAAGTAGGTCATGTGATTGGGTTCATAGGGTAGCTTCTTTTGTACAACGTGTTCTTCTTAACCTCAGTCACCCATCTCTTCACTAGTCATGGAAATAGGGAGAGAGAAACCTGGTGCACCAGCATTGGAGTCAGAAGATCTTGTTTCAAGCACCAGCTCTGCTCCTCACTCACTGCACAACCTTAGGCCAATAATTCTACCTCTCTGAGCTTCATTTTCTATAGCTACAAAATGTGACCAATAATGTTGATTTACGTATATGTGGGGAATCAGACCAGATAACAACTATAGTTCAAATCCTCCAGTACAGTGAGTGGTTCTCAACTTGTGGGTCCTGACGCCTTTGGGGTCAAACAACTCTTTCAGAGGGATCACAGGGGTCGCCTAAGACCATGAGAAAACACATATTTCCAATGGTCTTAGGAACCTCCTCTATCCATCTCCAGGTGGGTCCACCTACCTGCAGATACGCCCACATATGACTATTAAAGGGTTGCAGCATTAGGAAGGTTGAGAACCACTGCTCTAGTAGATTTGTGATACCACTGATTTGGGAATTTCGTTTAATTGTACAGAGTCCAACCCATCCACACCTATTCATCCTGTGTGACTCCTATTGATGCCTTTCTATAAGTTCATCCCAGGGACTTCACCCAGAACACTGGGCGTCTTCTACAATTCCTCCTGCCATAGAGAGTACACCAATGGAGTACTCATCTGAAATGAAATGAAGAAAGATGAATGGAGCAAAGAAAAAAAGAGTATAAAGGATTCTTCAAAAGTATGCTTAAAAAACAGATACTTCTGAAAGGTCTCTTATTACTATGAATGATAACGAGCAATAGGAAATAACATCCTTCCTAAAACAGAGCAACAAGTATTTAGACAAATAGAAACATATGAACAAATACTTCTAAAAACATTGATGAAATGAAAGAAAGTGACTAAGAAAACAATTTAGGTCCTGGAGAATGAGTTCAGAGATTTCGAGCTGGACTGACTGTAATGTTAATGAAATCAGAAGATCTTCCATGCCCCTTTCTATTGGCACCTAGTAAAGGCACTTAGCACCTCAAAGGCTTAGCTCCTTACTTCCAGTTAACTCCTTGGGAGTAATTCACACCTTAACAGGAAGGGGTTGAACAGGGAGGAGCTACTTGGGAGTAGTTCACACCTTAACAGGAAGGGGCTGAACAGGGAGGAGCTACACTGTATGTAAGGAGAGAACCAGGAGGACCTTGAGCCCTTTTTTTTTTCTCAGACACCACCTGGAGATTGCACCTTTTCCTGAGATCCTCCTTCTGCAGCTTCTACTGAGAACTTCCAAGGACCAGGCTGAGAAACTGTCGTGAGTCTGAGAGGGATCCCTGCTTGAGGGATCCTGTTCTATTTGTGAAGGCTTGGGA
>JAQQSW010019881.1:0-10958 GCA_028646575.1 Pseudocheirus occidentalis
GAGGTGGGAGAGGAGACAGGAAGAGGGAAAATTTGGTTAATCATCCCATAGATAAGAGGCATGGGATAACTATTACAACTTTACTTTCAATTACTCTCATTGAATTTGGCTTAGGGAAGAAATGGCATAAACTCTAAACTGGGCATCATGCCACACAGGAAAGTAGGGGGCAGGGGGAAGAGAGGAGGGAGGAGGGAGGACGTAGGGAAGGGCAAGGTCTGGGGGAAGGATGCTGGAAGTACACACTTCAGTAAAGGGATCGAGACAGGGTAGAGAACAGAACAAGGAGGGGCGGGGAGGGATAGGAAGGAGAGACAGATGATCACTGTCACAATATGTCCACTATGAAGATGTCCTGTATAATCACACATCCACAGCCTGTATTGAAAGGATTGTCCTTCCAATGGGGGTGGGTGACAAGGGAGGAATTGAAAGAATCTAGAATTTAAAGCTCTGCAATACCTGCAACTAGAAATTAAGATATACAGGGGCTGGAACAGGGAGACCCTCCCTGCTCTACCAGGAAGCAAGAGAGCAGAGCATGGGAGGGGCTTTACAGTGGGATTGTGGTTTTAGGGTTGGGACAGGGGCTAGATGGGGAGAAAATTTGCAATTCAAAAATGTAATGAAAATGAATGATATAAACAAGAAAACAAATTTAAAAAATTAAAAAAAAAAGTTCGGGGTCCTGACTTTTTTCCTGAACTAGGTAAATGATATGTGTTTGATTAAAGTAAGATTGTTAAGCCTTTTTGAGTTGCTTTCCATTAGAAAAGCAGATCAAAGAACCTGTGCTAGCAGCTATCCTGGGTATACCGGGTTGCTTGATGCTACACTTGGGCAAATAACTAAAAAGAGAAATGCCAAGTTAAGGAACCAATGTTTAATTTAATTGTTGGTTTCTATAATTGTGTTTTTTTAATTTAATCATTAGTTGAATAAATATGTTTGGCTTAAAATATAGGGTTACTGCATGTATTAGGAGTAGCAACTATTTATATTCCATTTTTGTTCTAACAAAAATTAATTAAGGAATATAAGAATTCTATTTTGAGCTTCATTCATGGTGTAAATTTTATTCTGAAAGATTCATTTACAAACGTGCCATCAGAATAAAATTCAGTAAAAACATAGATAAGTGCTAGATACTTTAATGTTTTAAAAAATAAAAGCCATGTAGGTAAGATCAGTTTAGATCAGTTTACTGTCTGTGACATATTGATTGGAGTCCAGTAATTTTTTAAGCTTAGTTGCTGACTAAAATAATACCTAGGTTTTATATATAACTTTAAGGGTTAAAAAGTTGTGTGTGTGTGTGTGTGTGTGTGTGTGTATTATTTGATCCTCACAATGATTCTGTGAAATAATTGCTATTTTTATCTTCATTTCTACAGAAGAAGAAACAGAGACTAAGAGAGATTATATAATGTACATAGACTCACACAACTACATGAATGTTTTTTACCGGATTTGAACTCATTTTTTTCACAACTCCAATCCCAACCTCTATCTACTGTGTCAACTAGTTCCCACTAACCCTTAATCCGTCTGAGATTAATTCTCATTTACACTGTAATGGAACGGGGGTTATGTCTCATATATCTGTTGTTGTTTTCATGCTGTCTCCCCCATTACAATGTGGGTTCCTGTTTTTGCCTTCATTTGTACCCCTAGTACTTGGCATTGTGCCTGGAAAGTAATAAATGCTTTATACATACTTGTTGATTAACCAAATTCCATTATCTTGGAATGAATGTTACACAGGGAGAAAAAAACATCCGTTGTGCTTTTAATAGGAAAAATTAAGTGGATACTAGTAGCTATGGTATATTTAAGAAACAAATAATAGTAACAATGTCCATCATTTATATAAACTTTAAGGTGTACAAAGCCCTTCATATATTATCTCATTTTATACTCACTACTATCATGGAAGCTAAATGATATTATTAACCCCAATATACAGGGTGTAACCCAGAAGTTAAATGAGTTACCCAAGATCACACAATTGATAAGCTCCAACTCTCTATCCACTGTATCACCTAACTACCTAGAAAGAAAACTTAATTCTTAAAAGAAACAGAAAAGTGTTTTATTATACTATACCTAATATAAGTATACTGTTTCATCCCCTAACAGCAAAGTATTAATGCCTCTATCTTTTAGCACACACACACACACACACACACACACACACACACATTACAATAAGGTAGAATGTGTTAATCCAGCTATGCACGGCAGAATGGTTCACATTTTACTTGCATGCAGTACAGTCTTTCAAATCAGTTTTATGACTGTTTCTCAGTGCATCCTTTGGCACCAAAAGAGAAATCCCAAAGTTGAATTTCATTTTTAATAAGCCTTTAAATTACTCAAGAATTACTTAAGCATGATTCTCAAAGCAAAGTCATTCCCCTTCAGGGTCATAATAGTCCTCAATGAATGTTTTCTAATATGTCAAACATGTCCATCCAACTTGAGCAGAGTGGTTTGTAGGCTAGGTTTTCTGAAGTCCAAATGACTTTAACCTCACTTGTAAAAGTTTTACTTTCAAGATTTCTAAATCTTGGTTGGAAATGAAAAGGTTGGGAAGAGGCTTAAATCATGAAAAAATTGGCAGTCAAAAGCCAAGACAAACATGTCATAAGAACGACCCACCTGGCCTAACACACTTTCTTTAGCTGGTTTTCTAGGTGGCAGAACTCATGCAAATAAATGCCTGTTGATGTTATTTCTACATCTTCATAGTAAGAGGTCAGCACAAAAGAAGTAATAAATCATAGATCATAGATTTAGAGGTGGGACTTCAGAGGTCAATCAAGGTCAATCAAGGTCAACCCCCTAATTTTACAGCTGAGTAAAAAGAGACCTGGTGGGGGGAGGGGGAGAGGTGATGTGGATTGCTTAAGGTCACAGGTATTGATAGAGGAGAAATTAGAACTCAGGGTCACTGACTTCAAGCCAACATTATTTATATTTTAAGGCCACCTATTTTGGAGAAAATTGACTTCTCCAATTTAGAAGAACAGACAAAAAAAAGTCTCATGTGACTAAACCACATAATTTCAGAGTTGAAAGGGTCTTCAATTGCCATCTAGCTGATCCCATACCTGAAACAAATCCTCACTACTCCCAAAGTGGAGCATTTTCCCTGTATGACTTTTCCATAAAATCATCTTTTGGACAAGTGTTCATTTGGCATTCAAACAACATGACTAGCCCATCAGATCTGTTCTCTGAAGTAGAGTTTTAATGCTTGGCAGTTTAGTTCAAGAAAGGACCTCAGTGTCCTGTGTATTAGTGTCTAGTACAGGGATGGGGAACTTGGGATCACGAGGCCACATGTGACCTTCTAGGTCCTTGGGAGTAGCCTTTTGACTGAGTCCAACTTTCACAGCATAAATCTTTTTATTAAAGTGATTTGTTCTAAGTTTGGATTCAGTCAAAGGAGCACACTCGTGGACCTAGGGGACCACACATGGCCTTACGGCCACAGGTTCCCTACTGCTGATCTAGTGTCTTATCTTGCCAGATGATATTCAGAATCTTCCTAAGGCAATTCAAATGGAAGTAATTCAGTTTCCTGGCTTGATGCTGCTATACTGTTCAGGTTTCACCAGCATACAATGAGGTCAGCACAATGGCTTTCTGTAAACCTTCAGTTTGGTAGTCAGCCTAATACCTCATCTCCCACATATTCTTTCAGAGCCTCCCAAACTCTGAGCTAGCACTGAGAATGCATGTATCAGCCTTGTTATCAATGTATACATTTCTGGAAAATATACTGCCAAGGTAAGTGAACTAATCCACACTGTTCAAAATTTCTCTATTTGCTGTAACTGTTGGTTCCATATATGGATGGTGTGGTGCTGGCTGATGAAGCACCTACATTTTCTTGGTGTTAATTTTTGGGCCAAAACTAGCACAAGCAGCAGAGAATTAATCCATATTTTGTTGCATCTCAGCTTCAGAAGCTGCATTGAGTGCACAATCATCTGCAAACAGAAAATCATACACCAGTACTTGCTCCACTTTAGACTTGGCTCACAGCCTTTTCAAGCTGAAGAATTTACCATCATTGCAACATCTGGCCTTGATGTCATGTTTATCCTTATTTGAAGGCATTTGACAACATGACTGAAAAAATCTTGAACTTTATAGCATGACAATCATGCTATAAAGAATGGGAGGAAAGGTACAGCCTTGTTTCATTCCAGTGGGGACTAGGAAAGCACAAGACAATTGTCTATTATCCAGAACCTAGGCAAGCATGCTGTCATGAAAATGACATACAATACTGATGAACTTCTCCAGGCAACCAAGTTTTGACATAATTTTCCATAAACCTTCATGACTGGCAGTATCAAAGGCCTTGGTCAGATATACAAACATTGTGTATTAGACATATGCTCTGCTTCTGTCATTTCTCCTGGAATTATTGTGCAGCAAGCACCATACTGACCATTCCTCCACCCTTTCTGAAGTCACACTTGCTCTCAGGTAGATGACCCTCTTCCAGGTGGAGGATCAGTCTTTTATGGAACACTCTAGCAAGAATCTTGCCAGCAGTGACTGAGAGGACCTCTCCACCCCCAAATGGACCATGATTGTCAGAGGACAATCTATTTCCTTTGCCTTTGTAAAGATGGACAGCAGAGGTGTCCTTAAACTCCTGGGGGATTACCCACCTCATGCTATGTAACCCAGAATATATGAGCAATGGACCCCAGTTTGTAAATCTCAGCTGGAATAGAAGGAGCACAGGGTACTCTCCCACATGAAGGAACCTAATGTCATTCAAAACCTCTTCTTCAGTTGGAACTTCAGCTACGGAAGGATTGACTTCAACCTGAGCTGAATGATCAATGGTTTCAGCACTGATTAATGGTGGTCTGTTGAGAACACTATGGAAGTGTTCAGCCCTCTGTGTAGGATCATGTCTTTATCACTAATCAATGTAGTTCCATCAGCACTGAGTAGCTGAGATGCACCATAGATCTTGGGCCCAAAAAAGTACTTTGAATTATTATTATCAACAGAAAACAATTTCATTTACCTTCTTACTGAGCCAAAAATCCTGCATTTCTCTAAGCCTCCCTTGTACTCTATTTTTGATGGAATTAAATGATGCCATCCTAGAGATGGATGAACTATTCTGCTGGTAAACCCTGTGGAGTTCTCATTTTTCAGCTAGCAACTTCTGAATTTCCACATCATTTTTGTCAAATCATTCTGGATGTTTGCTGGTGTTCTGACCATGATGAGCAAATGCAGTGCTGTAAACCAAGTCTATGTAAGCTGCTTACTACTTTCCTATTCCACTGTTGCCAACTGTGTGTTGGCTCAACTTTCCCTCCAAATTAGCAACAAATTGTTCCCACTCAGAGACGCATTCTAATCTATTGACATTAAATCTTCTAGTAGTCATTTTGCTATGAGGCTGCCATTTTGTTAAATGTGAATATTTAACTTTGAAAGGATAAGTCTAGGATCAGTCTAGCACTCTGTGCTGCACATTACCTACATCACTCTCACATCCTGTCTGTCTCTTCTCCTTATAATGATATAGTCTATTAAATGCCAATGTTTGCTGCAAGGATGCATCTGTGAAATTTTATATTTTTTAGGTGAATAGAAGACAGTGTTGCTGATGAGAAGGTCAAGAGATACCCAAGCCTTCAATAGTAAATGACCCTTGCTGTTGCTCTTTCCAGCTCCACTCCTCCCAAGGACTCCCTGTCATGTCTGGTAGTCTGAGCTACTCTAGTATTATAGTCATGCACAATTATAAGCTATCCTCTTCTGACACATTAATGATATTTTTTCCTTGTCTTCATCAATGTTCATCATGGTGGGAGCATAGGCATTAATGATGGTGGCATGGCATCAACTTTACTTTCTTTCAGAGTCAGCACAGTCCACTGGTAGGACAGTCAAGACAACTGATGAGATGCAGTCAATGACCTTGGTGTTTTTTATGTCTAACCAAGCTCTATGCACTTCACACAGTGCCTGCTTCAGTTGCTTTCATGGATATTAGGACAAATTGTTTTCATCCACACATTCCACCAGAGGGTGTCTTTACATTCTTGGGGTAGACACCCCCCTAACTCACCAATAGGTTTGAGACTCCTTGGTTCCCCTCAACCTGGTTTAGCCCATCTGCCTAAATGGTTTACTGGGTGTGGCCACTGTCCATGCTACAGTGTCATGGAACCACAAGTGAGAGTTAGGTGCACAAAGTGGACACCAAAAATGGAAAGAAGTCCTGAAAAAGGTCTGAAGTAACCTTTATACCAGAGGTACTAGTCTTCCCTGAACACACCTCATACCAACAAGTGGTAGTATATGATTGTGATGGAATACCATTGTATTATAAAGAACAGAATGGTTTCAGAAAAACCTGAGAAGACTAATAAGAACTGATGCAAAGTGAATTGAGTAGAACCAGGAGAATACTGTAACACAATAAAAGTAATATTGTATAATGATCAGTTGCTAAAGATTTACCTACTCTGATCAAATATATGTATATATGTGTGTGTGTGTGTATCCAAGATAATTCCAAAGAACACATTATGAAAAATGCTATCCACCTCCAGAGAACTAATGAAGTCTGAGTGCAGATTGAGTGCAGATATCTTTATCTTTAACTTTATTTTTCTTATTGTGTGTATATGTTTTGTTTTACAACATGGCTAATATGAAATCGTTTTGCATAATTTCACATGTATACTCAATATAATTCTTACGTTTTCAAGGGTGAGGAAACGGTAGGATGGAAGAATTTGGAACTCAATTATGTTAAATGAATGTTAATTTTTTATGTAATTGAAAAATGTTTGACAATATATTTTTTAAAAAAAAAAGATCATACAGGATGCAAAGATCAAACCTGAGATTCATATTAAGGTCTTCTGATTTTAAATCTGGTGAACTTTCCACTGCACTATTCTGCCTCTTCCTTCTCAAAATATTCTCCAACTTATCAGTGTCCCTCTTAAACTGTTATGCCTAAATCTGAACATAATTTTGCTACTATGGTCTGACCAGGGCAGAGACTAAAATGACTGTCATGCCCTTATTCCTGGAAATTAAGACATGTTTCTCTTAGTACTACAGCCCAAATGGCATTTGGGGGGGGGGGGTCTGCTTTGTCTCATGACAAGTTTAAGTTATTAGATCTTAACTTGGTTGTATCTTCATCATGTAAAACCATCTTGCCAGCAGCTTCACAGTATCCTTCCTCATTCCCAAGTTCTTTTAGTCAATTACAAACTGAGTAGCTACTATATTGTCTATTTGGGGAAGAAGAAAAGGGTAGTATATTGGAAACAATATGGAAGGTTAGGGAATAAAACTTTAAATGTTCCAGATTCATATCCAGCAGCCTAAGGATACATCATCTGTTTTATTCCTCATATGAAAATATTATATTCTAATGTGAATTGTATTTATCTATACCTTATCTTCTCTACTAGAGTGTTAGTTCCTCAAGATCAGGGAAAATATCTTATTAATTGTTATAATCTTCATTGTTCTGAACATGAGTTCTATATAATAAATGCTTGAAAAATGTCCGTTGAATGAAAAGGGAAATAACTGACAGATCAGCATCTATGTCAGAAGGTTGGGGTAAGGTGTGGGCATCTTGACTCCATTCTCAAAATGCAAAGGTAACTTGAAAATATCTCAGCAAGTTGTCCAGGTAAAACATGACCTCTGTGACTCAATGACCTTACCTCTTTATCTCAAATAAACAAAAATTCTCCTTTCTAGATGCAAGGTCTCCAACTGGTCGAGATATCCTGCTTTAAGGTTCCACTGCTGATGAGAGAGGAGAATAGAGAGAGAGAAACAGGTGAGTTTAAAAAGCATAGCATGTTCAAAATGTACAAACACACATTTAGTGAAGATAAGAGAATCAAATGAAATTTATCATATGTCTAGTGGCAATCAACAAAAAACAAATCTACAGATAAACAAGATTGTCCATCCCAACCTCACATAAAGCAGTAAGAAAAAGTGACCTGACCATGTCAAGAGAAAAACAGAAGCCAAATTAATCGTAAAGTCAGCCTGGAGAATTGAAATAAATTTTCAAATATATATGCACTAAATGACATATTGTCTAATTTATTTCTTATTTATTGGACGGGGAAGGCAGGGCAATTGGGGTTAAGTGACTTGCCCAAGGTCACATGGCTTGTAAGTGTTAAGTGTCTGAGGTAGGATTTGAACTCAGGTCCTCCTGACTCAAGGGCTGGTACTCTATTCACTGTGCCACCTAACCACCCCCTAGTGTCTAATTTCTTAAAGTAAAAGTCATCAAATTTCAGTAAAACAAAATAGCACAAAGACAATTAGATAACTTTAATATTCCTTTCTTACATCTATACAAATCTCACAGAAAGATAAACAAGAAGAGCAAAACACTGTTAGGGAAAAAATTAAGTTAAATGACCTCTGACAGTTTCTGAGTAGAAATATTTATAATATATTTTTTTCCTCAGCACCTCACCAGATTTTTACAAAAATTGACCATGTTTTGGGGCATGTGAAGAAAATGTGGAGAAACAATGAGAAGGGAAAAAAGCACCAAAAATGACTAACTCATCTGTAACAGATTATAATGCAATAATAATTGATATAGTAAATGTGATCAAAAGATGCATACCTTTTAAATAGAGACTGAAGAAATTCTGAATAATAAATGAAGGAAAGAACAATCATAAGATTTTTAAAATATTATATTAAAGAGAATAAAAGCTAAATGGCATGACAAAATTGTTGCTGTTAAAAGTTTAGAAGGAAATTCACACCAACACAATAGAACTGAGACTCCAACAAAAACCTCACAAATAAACAACCCTAAAACAAGCACAGAAGAAATATTGACAATTAGAGAATAAATAGATTTAAAAGTAACTTACTATAAATCAGATGCCCAAACTAAAGAACTGACTTTTTGAAAAGACTAATAAAATCAGCAAACCACTGGCCTGATCAAAATAAAGTGAGAGGAAAATAGAATCAACAAAATCAAAACTGAGCAAGTGTTATTCACAAAGAATAGAGTATAGATGGACCATTAATTATGAGAAACTATTCAACATGATTATATATCAGCAAAGAAAATAGATGCATATGTGCAAATCTACAAAGTACTCCAAACAACAAAACAGGAAATAGAGTTATTAAATCATATAATCCTATAAAAATAAATGAGAAAACGACAAACAAGATGCCAATCCTGGTACAAATGAATTTATAGGTGACTTCTATGACACAATTAAAGAGTAATGCCTAGAACCAAAAGTTACTATCAAAAATAGGGAAGGCATTCAATTAAACTACTTTTATGAAATAAATGCACTGCTATTCAAATCAGGGATAAGCAAAAAGATACAGGCAGATCTGTGAATATTGATATAAAAATTTTAATAACAGAATGATAAGAAACTACAGGAATATGGTCAGAAAATAATTCACTCTGTCCAAGTGGGAGTCATATAAAAGATGTAGGTATGGTTCAATGTTAAGAAAACAATTAGCACAATTAATAATATAATCAATTAAAACTAAAGGGCTAAGCCAAGATGGCAGTGTAGAAGCAGCAGCGTCCCACAGCTCCCATGCAGTCACCCTAAATACACATAAAAATATGACACTGGACAAATTCTAGGACTCTCAAACTCAAAAATACAGAAAACACATCTCTCCTGGAAGGCAGCTTGGCAGCAGGGGATCATCGCAGAAGGACATGAGCCGAGGCTGGCCCAGCTTAAGACCAAAACGGTGAGCAAGCCCCTGGGCAGTAGGAAGGAACCAAGCCAAGCCACAGCCAGTCTACAAGACAGAAAAACTACAGCCTCCAGCAACTCCACATCTACCAAGGTGTGAAAAATAGGAATTAAAGAAAGGTGTGAAAAATAGGGATTAAAGAAAGGCAGCTTGGCAGGAGGGGCTCATCCAGCAGGCCTGCAGTCCAGAAGCTGAGACCAGCCCAGCCTAAAACTGCCATGCCACCAGGCTCCAGGATGGTCAGGAGGAGCCTCGCCTCCCAAGCCACAGCATGAGTCTCCTTCAAAGAAGATCTAAAGCACCTGGAGCAATCTGCATAAACCAGGATTAAAGGTTAGTGAAAGTGAGTGAAGCTTTCAAGATAAATTTGGGGGGGGGGGCCAACGAAGCAGTGGGGGAAGGGCATAAACTGCTATAACCTAGAAATGCCCCCACTGGGCTGCTTCACAGCCCCTGGCCTGTGGATCCCACAGGGGGCCTGAGTCAATTGATCAGGGCCAAGTGCTCTTGTGTTGAGCGGCCTGGATCCACATCATGGTCTTGGGTGGTGGCCCTGGGGAGTGCTTTCAGCAAGGCAAAGCTAGGGGAGGCTGCAACACCCCCCTAATAGCTCCGGCAGCTGGGAAAACCCCAGTGACTTGGAACAGAGCTTTTCTCCCTGGAAGCAGAGTTTCACAAAGCTAAAAAAAAAAAAAACCCCGACCAATTAATTGACTGGCCAACACAAGAAAAAGGAAGCAAAATGAGATGGGGACAAAAAGGATCAAAGCATGGAATGGGAGGAAGGCAACACAGTCAGAGCTCCCACACCAAATGCTTCCAAGACACTTGAAGAATGCCTAGTAGCTATAGATAGTCTAAAAAAGGACTTTGAAAACCAGATAAGAGAAGTGGAGGAAAAATTGGGAAGAGAAATGAGAATGATGCAAGAAAATCATGAAAAGAGAGTCACCAACCTGACTGAAGAAAACAACACTTTAAAAAACAGATTAACTCAAATGGCAAAAGAGGCCCAGAAAGCCAGTGAGGAGAAGAATGCCTTAAAAAGTTGAATTTCCCAGATGGAAAAAGAATCTCAAAAGCATTCTGAAGAGACTAATTCCTTCAGAATTAGAGTGGAGCAAGTAGAAGCTAATGACTTTATGAGAAAC